>MU223216.1:1101535-1112504 GCA_018584345.1 Thuja plicata
ATCCTAGTTTATAACCATTCAATAACTTACATTTTGTTAGACGACACTTAAAGTAGGAAATTAGATTTGCATTTTATGTATTAATATAACAATAACTTATTGTCTATATGATTTAGATTCTAAGAATCACCATGGGGACAACAGACTATGTAGAATCATATGTATAATAAACAAAAATGATTCTATTCTCTATATTACAAATATCAATCAATTATCAGTGTAGAAAGGGAATAGATATTTCAAAATACTCCTAAGGTAATAGCTCAGACATCAAGTGATAGGTTCCTAGGGTTCATAAGTGAAATATTGATTCAGATTGTACATCTAACAAGATAACCCTCCAATGAACCAAACTTCTTCAATAACCTGAAGCACATTTTACCACTAACAAGGGTTAGCCACTTGAAGAGGGTAAGGTCTTGTGTGATGAATATTCAAGATATAATTTCTAAGCCAATAAATTGTTTAATGTCTGCTTAAATCCATGTCCTAACAAACACATGTACATATACTGTATATGCATTTGCCAATACTATTGCCCAACCCCTGGGCTCAACATATATTAGTAACTAAATATCATTACTTTTCAGATCAAATCCTGAAATAGACCTATAAAAATTTGTGTTCCATGGTGACTCGTCCCTATTTCTCAAGCTCCCATCCCCATCACCAGTGGTGTTTCTGGTATGGTGGGAAACTAGGGGACGTTCCCTGACCATACCCAAAAATCTTCAAAATTCCAAAATATTTAATAAATGCATTGAAGGAATAGGGAACACCACAGAGAAATTTAGCTGTGTTCCATGGGGACGCGTCCCCTGCCCTTGTACCCCCGTTCCCGTCCCGGATACGAAACAGGGACGCGGGGACGGATTTTCAACTCCCCCTAACAGTCCCCTTTTCGTTCCCAAATCGGGGATGTTTCGGAAACTGAAAAAACAAAGTTTCCTAAATAGGGGATGGATTTGGGTACCGGGGACGGTCGGGGGACGGCTTGGCCGTCCCCAGTACCCAAATCCGTCCCCTATTTCCCAGCCAAAAAAAAAACGGCCGCCAGTCTTAAAAAGTGAGTTTTTTTTAATTTGTTTGGTTTTCGGCGGGCCCCACGTGGACTCTAATATTAATTAAAATATACTAAACCCTAGTATGGATGCTAAAAACATAAAAAGCTTAACTCTCTTTCATTTGTTCATTTCATCATTCTTGCCAAAAAGAAGAAGAAAGAGGATGACTCTGGTTTTGATTTAGATTCGTAGAGGACAGTCATATATTTGACATTTATTATTTGCTGATACATTATTGATTTTGATTATTATGGACATCTAATTATGGAGTTGAACTTTTATGTTTACTATTTAGTATTTTAGTTGGACTTCTCTTTATATCATTTCATGCATGAAACTTGGAGCCTTTGGGCATTTTCGCTATATGTACGCCATATTTTTACAATGAAAGTATTTGGACTTTGTTAATTTGCTATGTATTCATTGCTTTGAGCTTCTAAAATGTCTATGGTGAATGGTTTATCAATGTTATGATATGCATATTTGAATTCTTTCTATATATATAAAAATTCCCCTATGTTTTTAATTGCCGTCCCCTGCCGTCCCCTAAAAATTGGCTTTGAGCCGTACCCGTACCGGAAACGCGTCCCCGTCCCCTAAAACGTCCCCGTCCCGGAAACTCCGTGGACAATAGAAATTTAGCCATCCTGAGGAGGCTGTTTACTGCTTTGTCCAATGAAATGAATACATGAATTAATAATAGAGATGACAATGAGTACCAGATATATGAGTAAAATATATCTTTATTTGCACATAATATTATTACAGAAGAAGACCAGAGATGGTCAGACAAGGATCAAAGTTGATCCAAATAGATCATACTGCCTCCCTTGATGATACATAATCTATTTAAAAGACCTGACAATTGCCAAGAGGAACACAGCCGTCAACCAATTGACGCTTATAACTACCCGAAGCAGACAAACAATTACTATGTAGTCAGACAACCCATATTATCAAAACAGAATAATAGTCATTGTGCACTAAATACAGTGGATGGGAACGTCTTGGACATTCTTGACCATCCCAGGGACAGCCAGATGCCCCCCTATGGCAAGTTAACGTTTTATACTGTTTAATTTTTTTTATAAAATTCCTTAATGATACTGAATGAAATTAAAATACTATTTAAATATTCCTTCATGAAGCTGAAAAAACAATGTTAACTGTTACATAACTTATAGCATTAACTATGAATCTGAATCATGATATGTTTATTTCTGTTATACTATTGTTGCTGCTGTCATGATTAATTTTGATGTCATGCTACTATTAGCTAAACTTTTATAAATTTAACCCTCTCACTCTTTCTTTATCTGTTCATATATATACACCTTGCCATCCACAAAAACTGGCTTGCAGACTGCCATCCCTGAAACACGTCACCTGCTGTCCTGTCTTCCTCCCCAAAATACTGTGGACCATGGATATAAAGAGTAATAGTTGGTACAAAACAGTGGCGGTTGTTGCAATTTGACTAAGTCCCCTGCAGAAAACAGTGAGGAAAACCATCAAAGCCAGGAAGGCCAAAAAGGTGCAAATATGAAGAATCTCTTTCATGAAATGAAAAGGCAGAAAAAGTCAACTAACGTATAGCTTCTAGTAGCAAAAAAAAATTATCCACTAAAAGTCCTCCAAGAGTAACTCTCAACCTATAAGTTATATCTTCCTCCATGGCTTTGGACTTCTGTTTGTTATGTTTCAGCATTACTATATCCCAATTATAATGTAGTTTCATTTTATTCATTTTGTAAATACTTAACTATTATCAGGCTGATATGATTCCCATTACCAATGCACATTTTCTTACTTTTGATGCTTGTTTGTATTTACTCTTTCATTGCAGGACTTTATTATTTTACTTGAAGGTTGACTTACAAAGGGGTGTTTTTTATTCACAGGGAGTATCCGAAGCTGGTATTGGTTCTCAGAACATGGCGTGATTGTGTACAATATAAATGGTAATCGATTTTGTGAAAACATCGGCAGGCAACACAAGAGCAATCATGGTTAGTTTTGATTCACAGAAGCCAACACTTTATTAGCACGAAAAGAGGCCATGTAGCAACTTTACAAATTATATGCCATGTAGTTCTATCTCAGGGTGGTGGAAACAAATTACAAATGAAAGTTAGTCTTCCTTTGCAACAATTCTTTGTATCCAAATGTTTATATAGATAACACTTGTATGAGATGATTTAACAGATGGTTACGTTATGCTAAAGGAGTCCAAATTTGAGCTTTTCATAAGATGCTGTCCTTAAGGATGCTTGTGAGCTTTCAAGTGTCTGTAAATGTAAGCAGTCAGTAGCAGAAAAATCAATTTTTTGAAAAGATGTACTTGTGAGGCCCACTGTTATACTGAGAAGGGGGAGTGGGGTGAATCAGTATAACAGACTAAATCTAAAGTTAAAATTTAGTTGAGAACTTGAATTCAATTAACACCAGTACACAATATGTGTGTAATTTCTAAATTTATTATTTTGCACAAATAATACTTTTACAACTTGTAGAGGCACCAACCCCTCATTCATAATTTCCACCTTAGTAAGGATGATGGATTCACAATTTACTATAACTCTTTTTCACAAATCTACCATAATGTCTTCCTTAAGTCTGCATCTTCCTCAGATATGCAATAAAATCTTCTACAAATCTGCTATAAATTCTTCCACAAATCTCTCACAAGATGAACATAATAACCGCTTACAAATTCTGCAATATAACTCTTATTTACTTCTTCACAAGTCTGCAAAGTTCTTCAACAATGCATTTTCTTAATCTGGTGTATATGTGGTTGTTCTTCACACAGCACACAGCACACACTATCTCTCTCTCGCTCTCTCTAAGACATGCTTCTTCCAAAAAGTCATGTCTCTCAAACAAACTGGTCACATCTCTTCTTTCAGACTTTATGTTTATTGTTATTTCTTTAATTAATTTTCAATTTATAATTGCACCCTTAATCGCACCATTTCAAATACGAATCACACCATTAGTTACGTGGCAACTTGTCCATGTGAACTCACTGCTATTGCTTCTGTATTAATCAAAGCACTGACCTATCTCTTGTTATTTGTTCTAACAATCTGCTTCTTAATAAAGTAGTTGTTATCTCCTTTTTTGCTAGCTTTGAACTGCTTTTTAATGTTTATTGTTTATTATGCTGCCGCTTATCGCTGCCATGAGAGTCGGCTTGCTTTGCTATAGTTGACTATAAAGGAATTTACCAAATTTTTATGAAGTCAGCACCACAGTGCTGACTGCTTGTAAATATTCTTCTTCGTAATAAAATTATAGTCAAGGCTTCTGGATGTCCATTGCTGTTTATACTTTTTTACATCACCGCTGTGTAAAAACTTGATTGCTCTATCATATATCTCTGTTAACGTTTCTTATTAGTTTTATCGATGCTTGAGTCACTTCCTTGATATGTATTAATCACTGCGTATATTAGACTCCTCAATCATAATAGTACTTGCACACTATTATCATGGACAAATAATATGTATTTGTATTGGTCTTATACTTAGGTGTATACACTGCCTGAGTCTCTGCATAGCATTAATTGTTTCCTCTTTATTCTATCAAGCTTGCTTGATAATTTGACTTGCCAATCATGCTGACAATCAATGCTTCTTTAGTTCGCTGCTCATTGAATAGTTATCTCCTTTATTGGACTTGCTGACGTATCTTTAAATTATCACTGTTTATGACTTTGTGTAATTGCTGGTCACTGTCTCTCTACAATGTTCGCTGAATATGGATATTAATTACTTCAATACCAGACTGTTATAAAGTATCTCCAATCTCTTCTCAAAAGTCTATTACAAACTCTTCATATACTTCAGCTTAAATCTGATCAACATTTTAATGACATCAGCAACAACATTTCAACAGTACTGTGTATGATATTCAAGCCCGTTTTAAGTTTCTTACTAACTAGTACATACATAATGCAGACTGTACCCAGGAAGGCCAAAAGGTGACAATTACGAAGAATCTCTTACAACTTCGCTAAATCTCTTAGTAATACATACATAATGCAGACTGTACCAGAAAACTGCAGGCTGTCTTGAGTATTTCACATTTGATCTAGAGCGGACTAAATTACTAAAAATGAGCAATGAGTTATAATGGGGGATTTATAAGAACATGTTCATAGTAGGGTATCTTGACAATATTCTCAGAAAACCATAGTACAATGTAGAAGAAACTCAATTTTTATTAATCTCCTCAAATGACCAAAGTAGATTGACGGGACTGGAGGGTACATTCAGTAATACTTGAAAAGTATTAGGGTAAAATGAATCGTAGGACCTGAAAGCTAGGCCTAATTCAGTAATTGACAATCATGAATGACAGAAAGCACTTGGGAACATATATTACAAATTTTGTTATGTTATTTTCTAGAGTACTGAAGAGGTAAGGATTCTGCTTTGTAACCTGTTTGCCTGAGATCTAAAATTTACGTTCTGGCTTTGTTTTTGCAGTGATGTATATCGTGGACTTCCGAACAGCTAGTTACTATCAAAAATGTCATGATCCTGACTGCAGAGGTGCACATCACAAACACAAGAAGATGCAATCATTTCCTGAATTAAACTTCTTGGCTTAGCTATGTTTGTTGGTTCTGTATTTCCTTTATCAACCATACTCTCACACTGACAAAATGGTAGCAATGTGCGCAAGGATTAATGACATTAAATGGACAAGAGAAGAATGCGTACTCATACTAGGTTTTTCTCCATGGTTGGCTCTAGGTTTCCGGTCCCCATTACGTCCAATTCCAGAGGAAACTATTTGCTGGACCTTCCCAGTTGCAGAAGTTCTACAAATAAAGAATAATGGAAGGGAAAACAGTGTGCACAACAATCTTGAATCAACATTTTCTGGTAATGATCAGTTTTTAAGTCATGCCATTGATGTACCTTTCATGCCATTCATTTAACACAGGCGAATAAATGGGTTTGACAAAAGATGTCTTGGAGGATGAAACATGGTGGCAAGAGGTTGTAAGCACTGTCGAGGATGTGGAAAATAAAAGAAGACATTTGGAATCAAGTCAACAGGTGAAATGCTTTCTTTTTTAACTGAAGTTTAATTGTTTTTCTCTGCTAGGATAAAGCCTCATTTCGTGACTGAGAATTATAATATTAGGTCAAGGTTTAAATATATAGTTAATGAATAGATATATGGTTGTGTCATTTTTATTTGTAGTTATTTACTCAATAGCATTGCTCCTAAACCAAGTTCCTTCAATATGGCTCAGTTATTTTTGTTTTTAATAATTTTTGAGTCAATAGTAGTGCTCCTAAATGAAGATTTCTCTATAGAATATACAAGGTTTTTGTTTTAAGTTAAGCCATTGAGTTTGCATGATATTAATAATTTACAAGCCTGTTTTAAGTTTTGCTTATCTGTTAAGTTACCGTGCCTAGCAGGAATGCACAAGCAACTGTGATGATGATGATGACTGGTGGATAGCTGTTGAGGAAGAAGCTTCTGTATTTGAGAAGAGGATAGCATGAAGTTTGGATGAACTCTTTCTCAGTATGCATGTGGTGCAGAAAGTGCACTAATCTGAGTGGCTCCATCCATCAACCATGTGAGGGAGATCCATCTGTGATCTTGTTTCTTCTGATGAGAAAATTGAAATATTGATCATAAAAATTGACAGGGTTTTAAATTTTATTGGATTGCTATTATTCCTGCATTTGTGGTTTAGATGGCATTACCATATCTGTTACTTTCTTCTCCCGTGTATGGGAGGTTTGAAAAATAGTTAGGAACAGATTTCATTGTATACTTCATAAGTGAATTCATCTTAGGGAGGTAGGGACATTGGCATTGGGTAAACCAGTTTACTATTGACAAAGGCAAGGAGACTGGGAAATCAATAATGATCAGTGGAAGCTTTCAATTGATGCGGGACCTAGAGAAAAATGAAGTGCGACAAATAAGGGGAATCTCGGAATTAAGAGAGTAATGTTAATGAGCTTATCATTTCGACCTAGTTAGTAGTGAGACAGGAAGATAAAGTATACAGTAGAATCTCTAAGACACTAATATCCAAGGGGTAGAAAAAATAAAAGTGCATAAATCCAAGGATTGTGACTTTGTCTACATATAGAAAGGAGTGGATACAATCTTTCCAATCTATGTATATAAACTAAAACCTGTACGCCTTTTTAATTTATACTTAATAGGGATGTTAACATTCAAAACTGTTGATGGGGATAACTTTGATGCAATCTGCATTGCACATGTACACAAGTATTTATAATGGTACTTTTTGCTGTGTAAAAGACGATATGGAAACACATAATCAACCCGTTTGCCAACAAAAAGTGGAGAAATTTGAGCTATTCATTACTGTCATGGTAGACATCCATATTAAAGACTTTGTACAATGTGTGGTGTTACTTACAGGGGGAGAATTGGTAAATTACTACATCAATGTATGCAAGAGTTTATAATAAGAGGCTTTACTTAAATCTTTTTTTTGTATTGATCAAAGTTGGGAAGGACACAATCAAGGGACCTCGTCGTTCTCCAGGAATTTAATCAGCAGATTTTAGCTGTCCAAATTACAACTTGCTGCTACAATACAGTGCATGTGCTAACCATCACCTAAGAATACTAGTAGGGTGAACAACACATAACTATACTATTTTGTTGCCCAATTGTGGCCATACATGTAAAATGTATGGATGTGTTTTTGATTAGATAAAGATGGATTTTGAAAGGGTTTTGATCCCTTGTACAAAGAGAAAGATTAAGTATTTAAGTCCAACATAACAACAAACAACTAAATTAGAACAACACAACATAACAAAACTACAAAAGACAAACCAACACTAAAAGACGAGCCAACCTAGAATTAGGGTGGCTTAAAATAATGGTCCAAAGCTCTTTGATTGAGCATAGTGTAAGGGTTCTTCTCCCCAAATCATATTTCCTCGAGACAAGGAGACATAAGATTGCTGACACGTCCTTCATTAGGCCTCAATGTGTTATCAATCCTGGAATAGTCTATTAGGGGACTCCCTTTGTTAGAGTTAGAATTTTAAGCTTCCTAAAAAAACAGGGAGAGTTTCATCCTTATTTGTCTCCTTTTCTAAACATAGCATTGTTTCTTATTTTTTAAGCAAGAAGTGTAGCCATGATCCACTGAATAACAAGCATGATAAATAACCGGGGATTCCTTATAATCAAAGTGTTGCACCCATTTCCCAAATTTAGAGGATAGGATGATTTGGGCAGGGAGAGCTTGATTTTTCTCCACAAACACAAAATCTCACAAAAAGTAAGTGTTTCTTGAGCTTAGTAATCTTATCAATAGCACTATACTTGCCAAAAGAATTGGCAATTATCTTGAAAATACTTTCATTCCAAAACTCGAATGGCAATCCAAGTAACCAAAACCAGACAAGATACAACAATTTTTCCTTCCACAGGTTGAAACTAGGAGACCAATTCTGAAGGCTAAGACTATTAGAACCCAAAAACCAATGTCCTTCATATAGAGTCCTTAAACAATCCTCTTGGCAAGAAAGGGAAAAAAGGAAACCATTTAGAATAACATAGACCTTTACCTCGCTTGAAATTTTCCAAACACGATGGATCCATCTTCTAACAGTATCAATATTGGAATGATTCTCACAAAACCTTCCAACAAGAGAACTCCTAAGGCAATCAATTGAATCGGCAAGAAAAGTGTTAGAAACATCAAAGTAGAGCTAGGCATCCTCCATATCTGTTTGCTCACTGCCCCATGTAGAGCAATCAACTGAAACCTCATCTCGTAAGGTTGCAAGGGATGGGACAAAAGAAGCAACCGATGTCTCATAATTAGTTGCCAAAGCAACAAATTTTGAAACAAGCCTGAAACAAACTTTAAATTTTACAAAGAAATATCCTCATCAAGAGAGGTTGTAGAGGATGAGGCATGAGCAACAACCACAAGCTAAGAAACAACCAAAGCAACAACTTTCAAAACAACATAGCGAGAAACAAATTTCAAACTCTCTAAAGGAATATTTGCATCAAGAATGACAATAGGACATTGAACAAAAGTAGCAACTGTAGGCTCAAAATCAACTAGATCAACAATTTCTAACACAATATAGCTTGAAACTTACTTAAAACTCTCCAAAGGAATACCCCCCTCATAATATCCTTTGAACACTTATTATCTGAAGCAATCACCTCAAAAATCTTCTCATAACCATCAATAGTAGAAACACCCTTAATCACCTGAGAAAAAATTAGGGTTTTTGGTAGATCAGAAGCTTTTCGATTCAACAAGGGTGTCACTGGACTAGGAGAAGAGGAAATAAAGCCTCTTTTGAGACCAAAAATTTGGTCACCATCCTCAGGCTCCATCACCGACACCTTGACTAACTTGTTAGCTTTAGCACGAGCCTCTAAAGACATATTCATGAGGAACACATTGTAATCATCTAGGTCATTTGGGTCATCTCTATTAGAAGGATAGAAATAGAGGACTTCATCATCCTCAGAGAATTCAACTTCCTTGGAATAAGAAATTGCCAAAGGTCCTCCAAATCCTCAATAATAGTAGAGCCAACAACTAGCTTTGTAGTAACAAGAGCTTTAGAAGCCCTCTCAAAAGAATCATCCTTATTTCGGTCATCACTTTTAGCAACTGCAACATCTCAATTGCGAACACTGTCACTTGCGGAGGAAACCTTATCTTTTCCTCGTGAAGAACTCCCTCGCTGAATCTCTTTGCCAAGCCCCATCCCTCAAAGAAAAATCCACTAGGAGTGACAACATTCCTCACCATGCAACAGTATAAGCAAAAACCCTCTCCCCACACAACGAACAGATAGAGCGCCACTCAACCGCGCCCCGTATAGACCAAGAGGGGGAAAAACGAGTCCCCACTTTAGTTGATAGGCATTGGTTACACACTATCAACCAATGAAAGGGGTTCTTTGATGGACGAGTGTGCAATGACGACACTAGTCCAGAAGCAAACGTTCAAAGGGGGATCTTTGAAATGTAACATAGAGACGCAGGGGAAAAAACAAATGGTAGTTAATAAAAGCCACCAAAATATAAACAATCTCCACCAAGCAACAACGCAAATGAAATTGACCTACCACATTGAAAATGCAAACCAAAGTCCTGCTTAGTTACTTGAAAATGTTCAGGAACAATTAGGGTGCGGCTAGGGTTTCACCTACTCCACAAAGGGAGGAGAGGTTAAACACACCATGATTGGATTGATTTGTTATTCACTACACAATTTTTTTTTATGAATTGATCTAAATGTATGGATGCGTTAATACTCATAATATGATGATTTTTTCGGTCTACCTCTTGTCCTAAGATTCTTAAACTTGGAGATTGGCTTTATACATGAACATGGAGCTATAAGTAAATTAGTAATGCAATATTGAATTTCATTGGGAGCTTGACAACTCATGGTGAATGTTGACTACATGCTTAACACATGGAAATCAAACGACAAGCACCATGTTTTAAAGTCCCAAACGTGCTATTAATGTGCAAGGACTTGCCCTTACTTGACACATTAGGAAACAAATTATGTTGGTGAGACAATCAAATCTATCTCAATAACCATATTAAAGTATTGGGTCACTTTACTAGGAGATTGGGGATAGGCTTTTTGTCACAATGTATTAGGTTTGATGTGTGATTGTTTGAAATATTGTCATTGATATCAAAGGGTACTCAACTGTTGTTAGTAGTTCATCGTTGATGTCAAGTAGACATTCATTATCTTTAGTGAATGAATGAATTTAAAAAACAAATGAATGTTGTCAATGATGTTAAAAGTGAGGAGGCAAAGTTAATGGACAAGATTGTGTGTAATATGAAAGGAAAGCTTCTATGTTCCACGGTGTTTCTGG
>MU223217.1:0-51565 GCA_018584345.1 Thuja plicata
GATGATTTGAGAAATGAATTTAGAGGAAAATAGATGATTAATTAATGATTAAGAAACCATTAATTAATAGATGAAAATTAGGGTTTTAATGTAAAGTTGCAAGCCTGTCCATTTTAGGGTGTCTACAGGTAGATTTAATTTAATTAAAAGCATTTAGGACTTTAGGATTAAATCAATTAATCATAGGGATTTTACCTAATAATCATTTGAGATTTAGGAATTTAAATGTAATGTCACATTTATGCAAATTTCATTTTTCTACATTTGAAACTCAGTCAATTAAAGTCAATTAGGAGAAGAATTTGCCTAATACAATAGGACTTCGAAGATAAGAAAATACACCAAAATTGATTAGGTTGTTAGGTGCCAATTTTGAGGTGTTACAATAATGAGCTGTAATCTCATAACAAGCCATTCTGGGGTTCCACATCGCCGAATCAATCAACTGTTCAGTGATAATGAGTTGCAATCTCATAACAAGCCGTTCTGAGGTTCCACATCACCGAATCGGTCAACCCTTCATTGATAATGAGCTTCAATCTCATAACAAGTCATTCTGAGGTTCCACATCACTGAATCGGTCAACCATTCGCTGATAATGAGTTGTAATCTCATAACAAGTTGTTCTGAGCTTCCACATCGCCGAATCAGTCAACTGTTCACTGACAATGAGTTGTAATCTCATAACAAGCCGTTTTGAGGTTCCATATTGCCGAATCGGTCAACCGTTCACTGATAACGAGTTGTAATCTCATAACAAGCCGTTCTGAGGTTCCACATCACTAAATCGGTCAACCATTTGCTGATAATGAGCTGTAATCTCATAATAAGTTGTTCTAAGCTTCCACATCACCAAATTGGTCAATGATTCACTGATAATGAGTTGTAATCTCATAACAAGCTATTCTAAGGTTCCACATCACCAAATCAGTGAACCATTTATTGATAATAAGTTGTAATCTCTTAATATGCTATTCTGAGCTTCCACATTGCCGAATCGGTCAATCATTCACTGATAATGAGTTGTAATCTCATAACAAGCCGTTTTGAGCTTCAACTTTGCCGAATCGGTCAATCGTTCACTGATAATGAGCTGTAACCTCATAACAAGCTATTCTGAGCTTCCACATCACTAAATTGGTCAACCGTTCAGTGATAATGAGTTGTAATCTCATAACAAGCTGTTCTGAGCTTCCACATCGCCAAATCGATCAATCGTTTGCTGATAATGAGTTGTAATCTCATAACAAGCTATTCTGAGCTTCCACATCGCCGAATTGATCAAACATTCACTGATAATGAGTTGTAATCTCATAACAAGCCATTCTAAGGTTCCACATCACCGAATTGGTCAACCATTCAATGATAATGAGCTATAATCTCATAACAAGCTATTCTGAGGTTCCACATCACCGAATCGGTCAATCATTCACTGATAATGAGTTGTAATCTCATAACAAGCCATTTTGATGTTCCACATCGCCGAATCGGTCAACCGTTCACTGATAATGAGCTGTAATCTCGTAACAAGCTATTCTGAGGTTCCACATTGCCGAATCGGTCAATCATTCGCTGATAATGGCTTGTAATCTCATAACAAGCCGTTCTAAGGTTCCACATCGTTGAATAAGTCAACCGTACATTGATAATGAGCTGTAATTTCATAGCAAGCCATTCTGAGCTTCCACATCGCCGAATCGATCAACGGTTCACTGATAATGAGTTATAATCTCATAAAAAGCCATTCTGAGGTTCCACATCGCTGAATCAGTCAACCATTTACTGATAATGAGTTTTAATCTCATAACAAGCTATTCTGAGGTTCCACATCGCCGAATCTGTTAATCATTCTCTGATAATGAGTTGTAATCTCATAACAAGCTGTTCTGAGGTTCGACATCACTGAATAGGTCAACCGTTTGCTGATAATGAGTTATAATCTCATAACAAGCCATTCTGAGGTTCCACATCACCGAATCGGTCAACCGTTCACTGATAATGAGTTGTAATCTCATAACAAGCTATTCTAAGCTTCCACATCACCAAATCAGTCAATCATTCACTGATAATGAGTTGTAATCTCATAATAAGCCATTTTGAGGTTCCACATTGCCAAATTGGTCAACCATACATTGATAACAAGCTATTCTGAGGTTCCACATCACTGAATCAGTCAACCGTACATTGATAATGAGCTATAATCTCATAACAAGCCATTTTGAGGTTCCACATCACTAAATCGGTCAACCGTTCACTGATAATAATTTATAATCTCATAACAAGCCATTCTGAGGTTCGACATCACTGAATCGATCAACCATTCACTGATAATGAGCTGTAATCTCATAACAAGTTGTTCCAAGGTTTCACATCACCGAATCAGTTAATCATTCACTGATAATGAGTTGTAATCTCATAACAAGCCATTCTGAGGTTCCACATTGCTGAATCAGTCAACCGTACATTGATAATGAGATGTAATGTCATAACAAGTTGTTCTGAGCTTCCACATCATCGAATTAATCAACCGCTCACTAATAATGAGTTGTAATCTCATAACAAGCCGTTCTCAGATTCCACATCACCGAATCGGTCAACCGTTTGTTGATAATGAGCTGTAATCTCATAACAAGCTATTCTGAGGTTCCACATGGCCGAATCGGTCAATCTTTCACTAATAATGAGTTGTAATGCAATAACAAGCCATTCTGAGGTTCCACATCATCGAATCAGTCAACCGTTCACTGATAATGAGTTGTAATCTCATAACCAGCCATTCTGAGGTTCCACATCACCAAATCGGTCAATTATTCACTGATAATGAGTTGTAATCTCATAACACGCCGTTCTAAGGTTCCACATCACCGAATCGGTCAACCATTCGCTGATAATGAGCTGTAATCTCATAACAAGCTATTCTGAGGTTCCACATCACTGAATCAGTCAATCATTCACTGATAATGAGTTGTAATCTCATAACAAGTTGTTCTGAGGTTCCACATCACTGAATCGGTCAACTGTACATTGATAATGAGCTATAATCTCATAAAAAGCCATTCTGAGCTTCCACATCACCGAATCGATCAACCGTTTGCTAATAATGAGCAGTAATCTCATAACAAGCCATTCTGAGCTTGCACATTGCCGAATCGGTCAATCATTCACTGATAATGAGTTATAATCTCATAACAAGCCATTCTAAGGTTCCACATCGCTTAATCAGTCAACCGTTAACTGATAATGAGCTTTAATCTAATAACAAGCTATTTTGGGCTTCTACATCGCCGAATCGGTCAACCGTTCATGGATAATGAGTTGTAATCTCATAACAAGCCATTCTAAGGTTCCACATCACTGAATCAGTCAACTGTTCACTGATAATGAGTTGTAATCTCATAACAAGCTGTTCTAAACTTCCACATCACCGAATCGGTCAATCGTTTGCTGATAATGAGTTGTAATCTCATAACAAGCTATTCTAAGCTTCCCCATCGCTAAATCAGTCAATCATTCACTAATAATGAGTTGTAATCTCATAACAAGCCGTTCTGAGATTCCACATCACTAAATCAATCAACTGTTCGCTGATAATGAGTTGTAATCTCATAACAAGCCATTCTGATGTTCCATATCACCAAATCAGTCAATCGTTGGCTAATAATGAGTTGTAATCTCATAACAAGCCATTCTGAGTTTCCATATCACCGAATCAGTCAACCGTTCACTGATAATGAGCTGTAATCTCATAACAAGCTATTATGAGGTTCCACATCGCCGAATTGGTCAATCATTTGCTGATAATGAGTTATAATCTCATAAAAAGCCATTCTAAGGTTCCATATCACTAAATCAGTCAACCGTTCACTCATAATGAGTTGTAATCTCATAACAAGCCATTCTAAGGTTCTACATCGCCGAATTGGTCAACCATTTGTTGATAACGAGCTGTAATCTCATACCAAGCTATTCTAACCTTCCACATCGCCGAATCAGTCAATCATTAGTTGATAATGAGTAGTAATCTCATAACAAGCCATTCTAAGGTTCCACATCGCTGAATCGGTCAACCATTCACTGGTAATGAGCTGTAAACTCATAACAAGCTATTTTGAGCTTTCACATCAGCAAATCGATCAATAGTTCATTGATAATGAGTTGTAATCTCATAACAAGCCATTCTAAGGTTCCACATCGCCAAATCGGTCAACCGTACATTGATAATGAGCTGTAATCTCATAACAAGCTATTTTGAGCTTCCACATCGCCGAATCGATCAACCATTCATTGATAATGAGTTCTAATCTCATAACAAGCTGTTCTGAGGTTCCACATCGCCGAATCGGTCAATCATTCACTGATAATGAGTTGTAATCTCATAACAAGCCATTCTCAGGTTCCACATCACTAAATCAGTCAACTATTCGCTGATAATGAGTTGTAATCTCATCACAAGCCATTCTGAGGTTCCACATCACTGAATCGGTCAACCGTTCACTGATAATGAGTTGTAATCTCATAACAAGCTATTCTGAGCTTCCACATCGCTGAATCGATCAATCGTTCGCTGATAATGAGTTGTAACCTCATAACAAGCTGTTCTGAGGTTGCACATTGCCAAATCAGTCAACCATTGATAATGAGCTGTAATCTCATAACAAGCCATTCTGAGGTTCCACATCGTCAAATCAGTCAACCATTCACTGATAATGAGTTGTAATCTCATAACAAGCCGTTCTGAGATTTCACATCGCCGAATCGGTCAACCGTTCCCTGATAATGAGTTGTAATCTCATAACAAGCTATTTTGAGCTTCCACATCGCCAAATCGGTCAATCGTTCACTGTTATGAGTTGTAATATCATAACAAGCCATTCTAAGGTTCCACATCACTGAATCGGTCAACCATTTGCTGATAATGAGTTGTAATCTCATAATAAGCCGTTCTGAGGTTCTACATCGCCGAATCGGTCAACCGTTCACTATTAATGAGCTATAATCTCATAACAAGCTGTTATGAGCTTCCACATCACCAAATTGGTCAATCATTCGCTGATAATGTGTTGTAATCTCATAACAAGCCATTCTGAGGTTCCACAGCGCTGAATCGGTCAACCGTACATTGATAATGAGCTGTAATCTCATAACAAGCCATTCTAAGGTTCCACATTGCCAAATCAGTCAACCATTCACCAATAATGAGTTGTAATCTCATAACAAGCCGTTCTAAGGTTCCACATCACCAAATTGGTAAACCATTCGCTGATAATGAGCTGTAATCTCATAACAAGCTGTTCTGAGGCTCCACATCGCCGAATTGGTCAATCGTTCGCTGATAATGAGTTGTAATCTCATAACAAGCCATTCTGAAGTTCCACATCACCGAATCGGTCAACCGTACATTAATAATGAGCTGTAATCTCATAACAAGCCATTCTAAACTTCCACATCACTAAATCGGTCAACTGTTCACTGATAATGAGTTGTAATCTCATAACAAGCCATTCTGAGGTTCCACATCGCCGAATCAGTCAGCTGTACATTGATAATGAGCTGTAATCTCATAACAAGCCGTTCTAAGCTTCCACATCATCGAATAGATCAACCGTTCACTGATAATGAGCTGTAATCTCATAACAAGCTATTTTTAGGTTCCACATTGCCGAATCGGTCAATCATTCATTGATAATGAGTTGTAATCTCATAACAAGCCATTCTGAGGTTCCACATCGTTGAATAAGTCAACTGTACATTGATAATGAGCTGTAATCTCATAACAAGCTATTTTGAGCTTCCACATCGCCGAATCGATCAACCATTCACTGATAATGAGTTGTAATCTCATAACAAGTCATTTTGAGGTTCCACATCGCCGAATCGGTCAACCATTCACTGACAATGAGCTGTAATCTCATAAGAAGCTATTCTGAGGATCCACATCGCCGAATCGGTCAATCCTTCACTGATAATGAGTTGTAATCTCATAATAGGCCATTCTAAGGTTCCACATCACTTAATTGGTCAACCATTCACTAATAATGAGTTGTAATCTCATAACAAGCTGTTCTGAGGTTCCACATCACCGAATCGGTCAACCGTTCACTGATAATAAGTTGTAATCTCATAACAAGTTCTTCTAAGCTTCCACATCACTGAATCAGTCAATCATTCATTAATAATGAGTTGTAATCTCATAACAAGCCGTTCTGAGGTCCCACATCGCTGAATCGGTCAACTGTACATTGATAATGAGTTGTAATCTCATAACAAGCCATTCTGAGGTTCCACATCGCCGAATCGGTCAACCGTTCACTGATAATGAGTTGTAATCGCATAACAAGCCATTCTAAGGTTCCACATCGCCGAATCGGTCAACTGTTCACTGATAATGAGCTGTAATCTCATAACAAGCTGTTTTGAGCTTCCACATCGCCAAATCGGTCAATCGTTCACTAACAATGAGTTTTAATCTCATAATAAGCCATCCTGAGGTTCCACATCACTGAATCGGTCAACCATACATTAATAATGAGCTATAATCTCATAACAAGCCATTTTGAGCTTCCACATCACCGAATGGATCAACGTTCGCTGATAATGAGTTATAATCTCATTACAAGCCGTTCTGAGGTTCCACATTGCCAAATCGGTCAATCATTCACTGATAATGAGTTGTAATCTCATAACAAGCCATTTTGAGGTTCCACATCACCAAATTGGTCAACTGTTCACTGATAATGACTTGTAATCTCATAACAAGCCATTTTGAGGTTCCACATCATCAAATCGGTCAACCGTTCGCTGATAATGAGCTATAATTTCATAACAAGCTATTCTGAGCTTCCACATTACTGAATTGGTCAATCATTCACTGATAATGAGTTGTAATCTCATAACAAGCCATTCTGAGGTTCCGCATCACCGAATCGGTCAATCGTACATTGATAATGAGATGTAATCTCATAACAAGCCATTCTGAGGTTCCACATCGCTGAATCGGTCAACCGTTCACTGATAATGAGTTGTAATCTCATAACAAGCCATTCTAAGGTTCCACATCACTGAATCGGTCAACCGTTCACTGATAATGAGCTGTAATCTCATAACAAGCTATTCTAAGCTTCCACATCATCGAATCAGTCAATCATTCACTGAGAATGAGTTATAATCTCATAACAAGGCGTTGTGAGGTTCCACATTGCTGAATCGGTCAACCATACATTGATAATGAGTAGTAATCTCATAATAAGCCATTCTGAGCTTCCACATCACTGAATCGATCAATCGTTCACTGATAATGAGTTGTAATCTCATAGCAACCCGTTCTAAGGTTCCACATTGCTGAATCGGTCAATCGTTCACTAATAATGAGTTGTAATCTCATAGCAAGCCATTCTGAGGTTCCACATCGCTAAATCGGTCAACCGTTCGCTAATAATGAGCTGTAATCTCATAACAAGTTGTTTCAAGCTTCCACATCGCTGAATCGGTCAACCGTTCACTGATAATAAGTTGTAATCTCATAACAAGCTATTCTGAGCTTCCACATCATCGAATCGGTCAACCATTCACTGATAATGAGTTGTAATCTCATAATAAGCTGTTAATCTCATAACAAGCTGTTTTGAGCTTCCACATCACCGAATCGGTCAACCATTTGCTGATAATGAGTTATAATCTCATAACAAGCCATTCTGCGCTTCCACATCACCGAATCTGTCAACCGTTCACTGATAATGAGTTGTAATCTTATAACAAGCCGTTCTAAGCTTCCACATCGCTGAATCGGTGAACCGTTCACTGATAATGAGCTGTAATCTCATAACAAGCTATTTTTAGGTTCCACATCGTCGAATAGGTCAACCATTCACTGATAATGAGTTGTAATCTCATAACAAGCCATTCTGAGGTTCCATATCACCAAATCGGTCAACTGTTCACTGATAATGAGCTGTAATGTCATAAGAAGCTATTCTGAGCTTCCACATCATTGAATCAATTAATTGTTCACTATTAATGAGTTATAATCTCATAACAAGCCATTCTAAGGTTCCACATCACCGAATCGGTCAATCGTATACTGATAATGAGCTTTAATCTCATAACAAGCCATTTTGAGGTTTCACATCGTCGAATTGGTCAACCGTTCATTGATAATGAGTTGCAATCTCATAACAAGTTGTTCTAAGGTTCCACATCACTGACTCTGTCAATCATTCATTGATAATGAGTTGTAATCTCATAACAAGCTGTTTTGAGCTTCCACATCACTGAACTGGTCAACTGTACATTGATAATGAGCTATAATCTCATAACAAGCTATTCTGAGGTTCCACATCGCCAAATCAGTCAACCGTTCATTCATAATGAGCTACAATCTCATAACAAGTCATTCTGAGGTTCCACATCATTGAATCGGTCAACCGTTCACTGATAATGAATTGTAATCTCATAACAAGTTGTTCTGAGTTTCCATATCACTGAATTGGTCAATCGTTTGTTGATAATGAGTTGTAATCTTATAACAAGCCATTCTGAGGTTCCACATTGTTGAATCGGTCAACCGTTCACTGATAATGAGTTATAATCTCATAACAAGCCATTCTGAGGTTCCACATCACCAAATCGGTCAACCATTCTTTGATAATGAGTTGTAATCTCATAACAAGCTATTCTAAGGTTCCACATCACCGAATCGGTCAACCGTTCACTGATAATGAGCTGTAATCTAATAACAAGCTATTCTGAGGTTCCACATCACTGAATCGGTCAACCGTACATTGATAATGAGCTGTAATCTCATAACAAGCCATTCTAAGCTTCCACATCACTAAATCGGTCAACTATTCACTGATAATGAGTTGTAATATCATAACAAGCCATTCTGAGGTTTCGCATCACCGAATCAGTCAACCGTTCACTGATAATGAGTTGTAATCTCATAACAAGCTATTTTGAGCTTTCACATCATTGAATTGGTCAACCATTCACTGATAATGAGCTATAATCTCATAACAAACTGTTCTGAGGTTCCACATCACCGAATCGGTCAATCGTTCACTGATAATGAGTTGTAATCTCATAACAAGCTATTCTAAGGTTCCACATCACCAAATCAGTCAACCGTTCGCTGATAATGAGTTGTAATCTCATAACAAGGCGTTCTTAGGTTCCACATTGCCGAATCTGTCAACTATTCACTGATAATGAACTGTAATCTCATAACAAGCTGTTTTGAGCTTCCACATCACTGAATCGGTCAATCGTTCACTGATAATGAGTTGTAATCTCATAACAAGCCATTCTGAGGTTCGACATCACTGAATCGGTCAACCGTACATTGATAACGAGTTGTAATCTCATAACAAGCTGTTCTAAGCTTCCACATCATCGAATTGATCAACCGTTCACTGATAATGAGTTGTAATCTCATAGAAAGCCATTCTGAGGTTGCACATCATCAAATTGATCAACCGTTTGCAGATAATGAGCTGTAATCTCATAACCAGATATTCTGAGGTTCCACATCGCCGAATTGGTCAATCATTCACTGATAATGAGTTGTAATCTCATAACAAGCCATTTTGATGTTCTACATCACCAAATCTGTCAACCATTTGCTAATAATGAGTTGTAATCTCATAACAAGCCATTCTGAGGTTCCACATCACCAAATCGGTCAACCATTCACTGATAATGAGCTGTAATCTCATAAAAAGCTGTTATGAGCTTCCACATCACCAAATCAGTTAATCGTTCATTGATAATGAGTTGTAATCTCATAACCAGCCGTTCTAAGGTTCTACATCACCGATTCAGTCAACCATATATTGATAATGAGCTGTAATCTCATAACAAGCCATTCTGAGGTTCCACATCGCCAAATCGATCAACCGTTCACTGATAATGAGCTGTAATCTCATAATAAGCTATTCTAAGGTTCCACATCACTGAATCTGTCAATCATTCACTGATAATGAGTTGTAATCTCATAACAAGCCATTCTGAGGTTCCACATCACCGAATCAGTCAACCGTACATTGATAATGAGCTGTAATCTCATAACAAGCCATTCTAAGCTTCCACATCACCGAATTGATCAACTATTCACTGATAATGAGCTGTAATCTCATAACAAGCCGTTCTAAGCTTGCACATCACCGAATCAGTCAATCATTAGCTGACAATGAGTTGTAATCTCATAACAAGCCGTTCTAAGGTTCCACATCACCGAATCGGTCAACCGTTCATTGATAATGAGCTGTAATCTCATAACAAGCTGTTCTGAGCTTCTACATCACTAAATCGGTCAACCATTTGTTGATAATGAGTTGTAATCTCATAACAAGCCATTCTAAGTTTCCACATTGCCGAATCAGTCAACCGTTCACTGATAATGAGTTTTAATCTCATAACAAGCTATTCTGAGCTTCCACATCACTGAATCGATCAATCATTCACTGATAATGAGTTGTAATCTTATAACAAGTTGTTCTGAGCTTCCACATCGCCGAATTGGTCAATCATTCACTGATAATGAGTTGTAATCTCATAACAAGCCATTCTAAGGTTCCACATAGCTGAATTGGTCAACCGTTCACTGATAATGAGCTATAATCTCATAACAAGTTGTTCTGAGGTTCGACATCACCAAATCAGTCAATCGTTCACTGATAATGAGTTGTAATCTCATAACAAGCCGTTCTGAGGTTCCACATCACTGAATCGGTCAGTCGTTCGCTAATAATGAGTTGTAATCTCATAACAAGTCATTCTGAGGTTCCACATCACCAAATTGGTCAACCGTTCACTGATAATGAGCTGTAATCTCATAACAAGCTATTCTGAGCTTCCACATCGCTGAATTGGTCAATCATTCACTGATAATGAGTTGTAATCTCATAATAAGCCATTTTGAGGTTCCACATCACCAAATCGGTCAATCATAAATTGATAATAAACTATAATCTCATAACAAGTCATTCTGAGCTTTCACATCACCAAATCAATCAATCGTTCCCTGATAATGAGTTGTAATCTTATAACAACCCATTCTGAGGTTTTGCATCGTTGAATCAGTCAATCATTCGCTGATAATGAGTTATAATCACATAACAAGCCATTCTGAGGTTCGACATCACTGAATCAGTCAACTGTTCACTGATAATGAGTTGTAATCTCATAACAAGCCATTTTGAGGTTCCACATTGCTAAATAGGTCAATCGTTCAATTATAATTATCTGTAATCTCATAACAAGCTATTCTAAGCTTCCACATCACCAAATCAGTCAACCGTTCACTGATAATGAATTGTAATCTCATAACAAGCCGTTCTGAGGATCTACATCACCAAATCGGTCAACCGTACATTGATAATGAGCTGTAATCTCATAACAAGCCATTTTGAGGTTCCACATCGCCAAATCGGTCAACCGTTCGCTGATAATGAGTTGTAATCTCATAACAAGCCGTTCTAAGGTTCCACATTGCCAAATCGGTCAACCGTTCACTGATAATGAGTTGTAATCTCATAACAAGCTGTTTTGAGGTTCCACATCACCAAATCGGTCAACCGTACATTGATAATGAGCTGTAGTCTCATTACAAGCTATTCTAAGGTTCCACATCGCCGAATCAATCAACTATTCACTGATAATGAGCTATAATCTCATAACAAGCTATTCTGAGCTTCCACATCGCTGAATTGGTCAATTGTTCACTGTTAATGAGTTGTAATCTCATAACAAGCCATTCTGAAGTTCCACATCACTGACTCGGTCAACTGTACATTGATAATGAGCTGTAATCTCATAACAAGCCATTCTGAGGTTCCACATCACCGAATCAGTCAACCGTTCGCTGATAATGAGTTGTAATCTCATAACAAGGTGTTCTGAGGTTCCACATCACCGAATTGGTCAACAATTCACTGATAATGAGCTGTAATCTCATAACAAGCTATTCTAAGCTTCCACATCGCCGAATTGGTCAATCATTCATTGATAATGAGTTATAATCTCATAAAAAACCATTTTGAGGTTCCACATCGCCGAATTAGTCAACCGTACATTGATAATGAGCTATAATCTCATAACAAGCCATTTTGAGCTTCTACATCGCTAAATCAATCAACCATTCGCTGATAATGAGTTGTAATCTCATAACAAGCCATTCTGAGGTTCCACATCGCCGAATCGGTCAATCATTCACTGATAATGAGTTGTAATCTCATAACAAGTCGTTCTGAGGTTTCACAATGCCAAATCGGTCAACCATTCACTGATAATGAGTTGTAATCTCATAACAAGCTGTTCTAAGGTTCCACATCGCCGAATTGCTCAATGATTTGCTGATAATGAGTTGTAATCTCATAACAAGCCATTCTGAGGTTCCACATCACCGAATCGGTCAACCATTCACTGATAATGAGTTGTAATCTCATAACAAGCCATTCTAAGGTTCCACATCACCGAATCAATCAACCATTCACTGATAATGAGCTGTAATCTCATAACAAGCTATTTTGATCTTCCACATCACCGAATCGATCAATCGTTCATTGATAATGAGTTGTAATCTCATAACAAGCCGTTCTGAGGTACCACATCACTGAATGGGTCAACCGTTCACTGATAATGAGCTATAATCTCATAACAAGCTATTCTGAGCTTCCACATCACTGAATTGGTCAATCATTTGCTAGTAATGAGTTGTAATCTCATAACAAGCCGTTCTGAGGTTCCACATCACTGAATCAGTCAATCGTACATTGATAATGAGCTGTAATCTCATAATAAGCCATTCTGAGGTTCCACATCGCCCAATCGGTCAACCGTTCGCTAATAATGAGTTGTAATCTAATAACAAGCTATTCTGAGGTTCGAAATTGCCGAATCGGTCAAACAATTGCTGATAATGAGCTGTAATCTCATAACAAGCTATTCTAAGCTTCCACATCATCGAATCGGTCAATTGTTCTCTGATAATGAGTTCTAATCTCATAACAAGCCATTCTAAGGTTCCACATTGCCGAATCAGTCAACCGTATATTGATAATGAGCTGTAATCTCATAATAAGCTATTCTGAGCTTCCACATCGCCGAATCGATCACCTGTTCATTGATAATGAGTTGTAATCTCATAACAAGCCATTCTGAGGTTCCACATCACTGAATCGGTCAATTGCTCACTGATAATGACTTGTAATCTCATAACAAGCCATTTTGAGGTTCCACATCACTGAATCAGTCAACCATTTGCTGATAATGAGCTATAATCTCATAACAAGCTGTACTGAGCTTTGACATCGCCGAATCGGTCAACCATTTGTTGATAATGAGTTGTAATCTCATAACAAGCCATTTTGAGCTTCCACATCGCCGAATTGGTCAACCATTTGCTGATAATGAGTTGTAATCTCATAACAAGCCGTTCTAAGCTTCCACATCGCCGAATCAGTCAACCATTCACTGATAATGAGCTGTAATCTCATAACAAGCTATTCTGAGTTTCCACATCACCAAACTAGTCAATCATTTGTTGATAATGAGTTGTAATCTCATAAAAAGTTTTTCTGAGGTTCCACATCGCCGAATCGGTCAACTGTTTGTTGATAATGAGCTGTAATCTCATAACAAGCCATTTTGAGCTTCCATATCGCCGACTCAGTCAACTATTCATTGATAATGAGCTGCAATCTCATAACATGCCGTTTTGAGGTTCCACATCATTGGCTCAGTCAACCGGTCGTTAATAATGAGTTGTAATCTCATAACAAGCTATTCTGAGCTTCCACATCACCGAATCGGTCAACTGTACATTGATACTGAGCTATAATCTCATAACAAGCCATTCTGAGGTTCCACATCACTGAATCAGTCAACTATTCATGGATAATGAGCTGTAATCTCATAACAAGTTGTTCTGAGGTTACACATCGCTGAATCAGTCAACCATTCACTAATAATGAGTTGTAATCTCATAACAAGTTGTTCAGAGCTTCCACATCACCGAATTGGTCAACTGTTCACTGATAATGAGTTGTAATCTCATAACAAGCTATTCTGAGCTTCCACATTGCTGAATTGGTCAATTGTTTGCTGATAATGAGTTGTAATCTCATAACAAGCCATTCTGAGGTTCCACATCGCCAAATCGGTCAACCATTCACTGATAATGAGTTGTAATCTCATAACAAGCTATTCTGAGGTTCCACATCACCGAATCGGTCAATCATTCGCTAATAATGAGTTGTAATCTCATAACAAGCCATTCTAAGGTTCCACATCATCGAATCAGTCAATCATTCACTGATAATGAGTTGTAATCTCATAACAAGCTATTATGAGGTTCCACATCACCGAATTGGTCAACCATTCACTAATAATGAGCTGTAATCTCATAACAAGCTATTCTGAGCTTCCACATCGTCGAATCGGTCAATCGTTCAGTAATAATGAGTTGTAATCTCATAAAAAGCCATTCTGAGGTTCCACATTGCCAAATCGGTCAACCGTATATTGATAATGAGCTGTAATCTCATAACAAGCCATTCTAAGCTTCCACATCACCAAATTGGTCAACCGTTCAATGATAATGAGTCATAATCTCATAACAAGCCATTCTGAGGTTCCACATCATCAAATCGGTCAACCATTCACTAATAATGAGTTGTAATCTCATAACAAGCCATTCTGAGCTTCCACATTTCCGAATTGGTCAATCATTCACTGATAATGAGCTGTAGTCTCATAACAAGCTATTCTAAGCTTCCACATCGCCGAATTGGTCAATCATTTGCTAATAATAAGGTGTAATCTCATTACAAGCCATTCTGAGGTTCCACATCACCGAATCGGTCAACCCTTCACTGATAATTAGTTGTAATCTCATAACAAGCCATTCTGAGCTTCCACATCACTGAATCAGTCAACCGTTTGCTAATAATGAGTTATAATCTCATAACAAGCCATTCTGAGCTTCCACATCGCCATATCGGTCAACCGTTCACTGATAATGAGTTATAATCTCTTAACAAGCCATTATAAGGTTCCACATCGCTGAATCGGTCAATTGTTCACTGATAATGAGTTATAATCTCATAACAAGCCATTCTAAGGTTCCACATCACCGAATCGGTCAACCATTCACTAATAATGAGTTGTAATCTCATAACAAGCCATTCTGAGGTTCCACATCATCGAATCGGTCAACCTTTCGCTGATAATGAGCTGTAATCTCATAACAAGTTGTTCTAAGCTTCCACATCACCGAATCGGTGAATCATTTGGTCATAATGAGCTGTAATCTCATAACAAGCCATTCTGAGGTTTCACATCGACGAATCGGTCAATTGTTCATTGATAATGAGTTGTAATCTCATAACAAGCTGTTCTGATTTTCCACGTCACCGAATCGGTCAATCGTTCGCTGATAATGAGTTTTAAACTCATAACAAGCCGTTCTGAGGTTCCACATCCCTGAATCGGTCAACCGTTCGATGATAATGAGTTGTAATCTCATAACAAGCCATTATGAGGTTCCACATCGCCGAATCGGTCAACCGTTCACTGATAATGAGTTGTAATCTTATAACAAGCTGTTCTGAGCTTTCACATAGCCAAATTGCTCAATCATTCACTGATAATGAGCTATAGTCTCATAACAAGCTATTCTGAGCTTCCACATCGCCAAATTGGTCAATCATTTGCTAATAATGAGCTATAATCTCATAACAAGTTGTTCTAAGGTTCCACATCGCTGAATCGATCAATCATTCACTGATAATGAGTTATAATCTCATAACAAGCCATTCTGAGGTTCCACATCGCCGAATCGGTCAACCGTTCACTGATAATGAGCTGTAATCTCATAACAAGCTGTTCTGAGCTTCCATATCACCAAATCGATCAATCATTCACTGATAATGAGTTGTAATCTCATAACAAGTCATTCTAAATTTCCACATCACTGAATTGGTCAACCGTACATTGATAATGAGCTGTAATCTCATAACAAGCCATTCTGAGCTTCCACATCACCGAATCGATCAATCGTTCACTGATAATGAGTTGTAATCTCATAACAAGCCGTTCTAGGTTTCCACATTTCTGAATCGGTCAATCATTCACTGATAATGAGTTGTAATCTCATAACAAGCCATTCTTAGGTTCCACATCGCCGAATCGGTTAACCGTTCATTGATAATGAGCTTTAATCTCATAACAAGCTATTCTAAGCTTCCACATCGCCAAATCGGTCAACCATTCACTGATAATGAGTTGTAATCTCATAACAAGCCATTTTGAGCTTCCACGTCACCGAATTGGTCAACCGTTCACTGATAATGAGTTGTAATCTCATAACAAGCCGTTCTAAGCTTCCACATCGCCGAATCAGTCAACCGTTTGCTGATAATGAGTTGTAATCTCATAACAAGCTATTCTAAGCTTCCACATCGCTAAATCAGTCAATCGTTCACTGATAATGAGTTGTAATCTTATAACAAGCCGTTTTGAGGTTCAACATTGCCGAATCAGTCAACCGTTCGCTAATAATGAGTTGTAATCTCATAACAAGTCATTCTGAGGTTCCACATCGCCAAATTGGTCAACCATTCACTGATAATGAACTGTAATCTTATAACAAGCTATTCTGAGCTTCCACATCGCCAAATCAGTCAATCGTTCACTGATAATGAGTTGTAATCTCATAACAAGCCATTTTGAGGTTCCACATCGCCGAATCGGTCAACCGTACACTGATAATGAGCTATAATCTCATAACAAACCATTTTGAGGTTCCACATTGCTGAATCAGTCAACTGTTCATTGATAATGAGCTGCAATCTCATAACAAGCCATTCTGAGGTTCCACATCGCTGAATCGGTCAACTGTTCATTTATAATGAGTTGTAATCTCATAACAAGCTATTTTGAGCTTCCACATCGCCAAATCGGTCAACCGTACATTGATAATGAGCTGTAATCTCATAACAAGCCATTCTGATGTTTCACATCACCGAATCGGTCAACCATTCATTGATAATGAGCTGCAAGCTCATAACAAGTCATTCTGAGGTGTCACATCACTGAATTGGTCAACCATTCGCTGATAATGAAATGTAATCTCATAATAAGCTGTTCTGAGCTTTCACATCGCCGAATCAGTCAACCGTTCACTGATAATGAGTTGTAATCTCATAACAAGCCGTTCTGAGGTTCCACATCACTGAATCGGTCAACCATTCACTGATAATGAGTTGCAATTTCATAACAAGCCGTTCTAAGGTTCTACATCGCTGAATCAGTCAACCATTCACTGATAATGAGCTGTAATCTCATAAAAAGCTATTCTGAGCTTCCACATCACCGACTTGGTCAATTGTTTGCTGATAATGAGTTGTAATCTCATAATAAGCCATTTTGAGGTTCCACATCGCTGAATTGGTCAACCGTTCACTAATAATGAGTTGTAATCTCATAACAAGCTCTTCTGAGCTTTCACATCACCGAATCGGTCAATCATTCGCTGATAATGAGCTATAATCTCATAACAAGATGTTCTGAGCTTCCACATCGCCAAATCGGTCAATCATTTGCTGATAGTGAGATGTAATCTCATAACAAGCCGTTCTAAGGTTCCACATCACCGAATCGCTCAACCGTTCGCTGATAATGAGTTGTAATCTCATAACAAGCCTATCTGAGCTTCCACATCGCCAAATTGGTTAATCATTCGCTAATAATGAGTTGTAATCTCATAACAAGCCATTCTGAGGATCCAGATCGGCGAATTGGTCAACCATTTGCTGATAATGAGCTGTAATCTCATAACAATCTATTCTGAGGTTCCACATCACTGAATCAGTCGATCGTTCACTGATAATGAGTTGTAATCTCATAACAAGCCATTCTAAGGTTCCACATCACCAAATTGGTCAACCGTTCACTGATAATGAGTTGTAATCTCATAAGAAGCCATTTTGAGGTTCCACAGTGCTGAATCGGTCAACCGTTCACTGATAATGAGCTGTAATCTCATAACATGCTATTTTGAGCTTTCACATCGCCGAATCGGTCAATCATTCACTGATAATGAGTTCTAATATCATAATAAGCCATTCTGAGGTTCCACATCATCAAAATGGTCAACCCTTCGCTGATAATGAGCTGTAATCTCATAACAAGCTATTTTGAGCTTCCAAATCACTGAATCGGTCAACCGTTCGTTGATAATGAGTTGTAATCTCATAACAAGCTATTCTGAGGTTCCACATTTCTGAATCAGTCAACCGTTCATTGATAATGTGCTGTAATCTCATAACAAGCTATTCTAAGCTTCTACATCACCAAATCGGTCAACTGTTTGCTGATAATGAGCTGTAATCTCATAACAAGCTATTCTGAGCTTCCACATCATCGAATCAGTCAATCGTTCACTGATAATGAGTTGTAATCTCATAACAAGCCGTTCTTAGGTTCCACATAACTGAATCGGTCAACTGTTCGCTGATAATGAGCTGTAATCTCATAACAAGCTGTTCTGAGGTTCCACATCGCCAAATCAGTCAACCGTTCATTGATAATGAGCTGTAATCTCATAACAAGCTGTTTTGAGGTTCCACATCGCCGAATCGGTCAACCGTTCATTGACAATGAGTTGTAATCTCATAACAAGTTGTTCTAAGCTTCACATCACCGAATCAGTCAACCGTACATTAATAATGAGTTGTAATCTCATAATAAGTTGTTCTAAGGCTCCACATCACTGAATCGGTCAACTATACATTGATAATGAGCTGTAATCTCATAACAAGTCATTCTGACATTCCACATCACCGAATTAGTCAACCATTTAATAATAATGAGTTGTAATCTCATAACAAGCCATTCTGAGCTTTCACATCGCCAAATCAGTCAATCATTCACTGATAATGAGTTGTAATCTCATAACAAGCCGTTCTGAGGTTCCACATCACCGAATCGGTCAACCGTTCACTGATAATGAGTTGTAATCTCATAATAAGCCGTTCTGAGGTTCCACATCGCCAAATCGGTCAACCGTTCACTGATAATGAGTTGTAATCTCATAACAAGCCATTCTGAGCTTCCACATCACCAAATCAGTTAATCATTCACTGATAATGAGCTGTAATCTCATAACAAGATCTTCTGAGCTTCCACATCGCCGAATCGGTCAATCATTTGGTCATAATGAGCTGTAATCTCATAACAAGCCGTTCTGAGGTTCCACATCGACAAATTGATCAATCGTTCGCTGATAATAAGTTGTAATCTCATAACAAGCCGTTCTGATTCTCCACATCGCCAAATCGGTCAATCATTCGCTGATAATGAGTTGTAATCTCATAACAAGCCATTCTGAGGTTCTACATCACCGAATCGATCAACCATTCATTCATAATGAGCTGTAATCTCATAACAAGCTGTTCTGAGGTTCCACATCGCCGAATCGATCAATCATTCACTGATAATGATTTATAATCTCATAACAAGCCATTCTGAGGTTCCAAATCACTGAATTGGTCAATCGTTCACTGATAATAAGTTGTAATCTCATAACATGCCCATCTGAGGTTCCACATCGCCAAATCGATCAACCGTACATTGATAATGAGCTGTAATCTCATAACAAGCTGTTCTGAGCTTCCACATCACCAAATTGGTCAACCATTCACTGATAATGAGTTGTAATCTGATAAAATGCCATTCTAAGGTTCCACATTTTTGAATTGGTCAACCGTTCACTGATAATGAGTTGTAATCTCATAACAAGCCATTTTGAGGTTCCACATCACCGAATCGGTCAACCGTTCACTGATAATGAGATGTAATCTCATAACAAGCCATTCTGCAGTTCCACATCGCCGAATTGGTCAATCGTTCACTGATAATGAGTTGTAATATCGTAACAAGCCATTCTGAGGTTCCACATCGTCGAATCAGTAAACCGTACATTGATAATGAGCTATAATCTCATAACAAGCTGTTCTATGGTTCGACATCGCTGAATCGGTCAACTGTTTGTTGATAATGAGTTGTAATCTCATAACAAGCCATTCTGAGGTTCCACATCGCCGAATCGGTCAACCATTCACTGATAATGAGTTGTAATCTCATAACAAGCTGTTCTGAGCTTCCACATCACCGAATCGGTCAATCGTTCACTGATAATGAATTGTAATCTCATAACAAGCTGTTCTGAGGTTCCACATCACGGAATCGGTCAACCGTTTATTGAAAATGAGTTGTAATCTCATAACAAGCTGCTCTGAGCTTCCACATCACTGAATCGGTCAATCGTTCACTGATAATGTGCTGTAATCTCATAACAAGCTGTTCTGAGCTTCCACATCACCGAATCGGTCAATCGTTTATTGATAATGAGCTTTAATCTCATAACAAGCCATTCTGAGGTTCCACATCACTGAATTGGTCAACCATTCACTGATAATGAGTTGTAATATCATAACAAGCCATTCTAAGCTTCCACTTTGCCGAATCGGTCAATCGTTCACTGATAATGAGTTATAATCTCATAAGAAGCCATTTTGAGGTTCCACATTGCCGAATCGGTCAACCATTTGTTGATAATGAGCCATAGTCTCGTAACAAGCTATTCTGAGGTTCCACATTGCCGAATCGGTCAATCATTCACTGATAATGAGTTGTAATCTCATAACAAGCCATTCTGAGGTTCCACATCACCGAATCGGTAAACTCTTTGCTAAAAATGAGTTGTAATCTCATAACAAGCCATTCTGAGGTGGCACATTGCCGAATCTATCAACCATTCACTGATAATGAGTTGTAATCTCATAACAAGCTGTTCTGAGCTTCCACATCGCTGAATCGGTCAATCAGTCACTCATAATGAGTTGTAATCTCATAACAAGCCGTTTTGAGGTTCCACATTGCTGAATCAGTCAACCGTACATTGATAATGAGCTGTAATCTTTTAATAAGCCATTCTGAGCTTCCACATCACTGAATTGGTCAACCATTCACTGATAATGAGTTATTATCTCATAACAAGCTATTCTGAGGTTCCACATCGCTGAATCGGTCAACCATTCGCTGATAATGAGTTGTAATCTCATAACAAGTTGTTTTGAGCTTCCACACCACTGAATCAGTCAATCATTCGCTGATAATGAGCTATAATCTCATAACAACCTGTTCTAAGCTACCACATCGCCGAATCGGTCAATCGTTCACTGATAATGAGCTGTAATCTCATAACAAGCCATTCTGAGGTTCCACATTGCCGAATTAGTCAACCGTTCGCTGATAATGAGTTGTAATCTAATAACAAGCCATTCTAAGGTTCCACATCGCTGAATCTGTCAATCGTTCACTGATAATGAGATGTAATCTCATAACAAGCTGTTCTGAGCTTCCACATCGCTGAATCGGTCAATCACTCACTGATAATGAGTTGTAATCTCATAACAAGCCGTTCTGAGGTTCCACATCACCGAATTAGTCAACCGTACATTGATAATGAGTTGTAATCTCATAACAAGCCATTCTGAGTTTCCACATCATCGAATTGGTCAACCATTCACTAATAATGAGTTGTAATCACATAACAAGCTATTCTAAGGTTTCACATCCCTGAATCGGTCAACCATTCACTGATAATGAGTTCTAATCTCATAACAAGCTATTCTGAGCTTCCACATCATTGAATAAGTCAATCATTAACTGATAATGAGCTGTAATCTCATAACAAGCATTTCTAACCTACCACATCGCTGAATCGGTCAATCGTTCACTGATAATGAGCTGTAATCTCATAACAAGATATTTTGAGGTTCCACATCACCGAATCAGTCAATCATTCACTGATAATGAGTTTTAATCTCATAACAAGCTATTTTGAGGTTCCACATCACCGAATCGGTCAACCGTTTGCTGATAATGAGTTGTAATCTCATAACAAACCATTGTGAGGCTCCACATCGCCGAATCGGTCAACCGTTCACTGATAATGAGTTGTAATCTCATAACAAGCTATTTTGAGGTTCCACATCGCCAAATCAGTCAATCATTCACTGATAATGAGTTATAATCTCATAACAAGCCATTCTGAGGTTCCACATCACCGAATCGGTCAACCGTTCACTGATAATAATTTGTAATCTCATAACAAGCCGTTCTAAGGTTCCACATCGCCGAATCGGTCAACCATTTGCTGATAATGAGCTCTAATCTCATAACAACCTATTCTGAGCTTCCACATCACTGAATCAGTTAATCGTTTGCTGATAATGAGTTGTAATCTCATAACAAGCTATTTTGAACTTCCACATCGCCGAATCGGTCAATCATTTGCTGATAATGAGTTGTAATCTCATAACAAGGCATTTTGAGGTTCCACATCACCAAATCGGTCAACCATTCACTGATAATGAGCTATAATCTCATAACAAGCTATTTTGAGGTTCCACATCGCCGAATCGGTCAATCGTTCACTGATAATGATATGTAATCTCATAACAAGTTGTTCTGAGGTTCCACATCACTGAATCGGTCAACCGTTCACTGATAATGAGTTGTAATATCATAACAAGCTATTCTGAGGTTCCACATCACTAAATTGGTCAACCGTTCGCTGATAATGAGCTATAATCTCATAACAAGACATTCTGAGGTTCCACATCGCCGAATCGGTCAACCATTCGCTGATAATGAGTTGTAATGTCATAACAAGCCGTTCTGAGGTTCTACATTGCCAAATTGGTAAGCCATTCGTTGATAATGAGCTGTAGTCTCATACCAAGCTATTTTGAGGTGCCACATCATCGAATCAGTCAATCATTTCCTGATAATCAGTTGTAATCTCATAACAAGCCATTCTGAGGTTCCACATCACTGAATCGGTCAACTGTACATTGAAAATGAGCTATAATCTCATAACAAGCCGTTCTGAGCTTTCACATCACCGAATCGATCAACCGTTCACTGATAATGAGTTGTAATCTCATAACAAGCCATTCTGAGCTTCCACATCACTGAATCGGTCAATCATTCGCTGATAATGAGTTGTAATCTCATAACAAGCCATTCTAAGGTTCCACATCGCCGAATTGGTCAACCGTTCACTGATAATGATCTGTAATCTCATAACAAGCTATTCTGAGCTTCCACATCACCAAATCTGTCAACTATTCGCTAATAATTAGTTGTAATCTCATAACAAGCCATTCTGAGGTTCCACATCACTGAGTCGGTCAACCGTTTGCTGATAATGAGATGTAATCTCATAACAAGCTATTCTGAGCTTCCACACCTCTAAATCGGTCAATTGTTCACTGATAATGAGTTGTAATCTCATAACAAGTTATTCTGAGCTTCCACATCACTGAATTGGTCAATCATTCACTGATAATGAGTTGTAATCTCATAACAAGCCATTCTGAGGTTTCACATCGCCGAATCGATCAACCGTACATTGATAATGAGTTATAATCTCATAACAAGCCATTATTAGGTTCCACATCACCGAATCAGTCAACCATTCACTGATAATGAGTTGAAATCTCATAACAAGCCGTTCAGAGGTTCCACATCACCGAATCGGTCAACCATTCGTGATAATGAGCTATAATCTCATAACAAGCTATTCTGAGCTTCCACATCACCGAATCGGTCAATTGTTCTCTTATAATGAGTTGTAATCTCATAATAAGCCATTTTGAGGTTCCACATCGCCGAATCAGTCAACCATTTGCTGATAATGAGCTGTAATCTCATGACAAGTTGTTCTGAGGTTCTACATCACTGAATCGGTCAATCGTTCACTGATAATGAGTTGTAATCTCATAACAAGCCGTTCTGAGGTTCCACATCACTGAATTGGTCAACTGTTTGCTGATAATGAGTTGTAATCTCATAACAAGCCGTTTTGAGGTTCCACATTGCTGAATCGGTCAACCGTTCACTGATAATGAGCTGTAATCTCATAACAAGCTGTTCTGATCTTCCACATCACTGAATCGGTCGATCATTCACTGATAATCTATTGTAATCTCATAACAAGCCATTCTGAGGTTCCACATCACCGAGTCAGTCAACCATTTGCTGATAATGAGCTGTAATCTCATAACAAGCTATTGTGAAGTTCCACATTGCTGAATCGGTCAATCATTCACTGATAATGAGTTTAATCTCATAACAAGCCATTCTGAGGTTCCACATCACCGAATTGGTCAACCGTTCGCTGATAATGAGTTGTAATCTCATAACAAGATGTTCTGAGGTTCCACATCGCCAACTCAGTCAACCGTACATTGATAATGAGCTGTAATCTCATAACAAGCCATTATGAGGTTCCACATTGCCGAATCGGTCAACCGTTCCCTGATAATGAGTTGTAATCTCATACCAAGCCATTTTGAGGTTCAACATCACCAAATCGGTCAGCCGTTTGCTGATAATGAGCTGTAATCTCATAACAAGCTATTTTGAGGTTCCACATCACCGAATCGGTCAATCGTTTACTGATAATGATTTGTAATCTCATAACAAGATGTTCTGAGGTTCCACATCGCCAACTCAATCAACCGTACATTGATAATTTGTTGTAATCTCATAATAAGCCATTCTGAGGTTCCACATCACCGACTCGGTCAACCGTTCACTGATAATGAGTTGTAATCTCATAACAAGCCATTCTGAGGTTCCACATCACTGAATTGATCAACCGTTCGTTGATAATGAGCTGTAATCTCATAACAAGCTATTTTGAGGTTCCACATCGCCGAATCGGTCAATCATTCACTGATAATGAGTTGTAATCTCATAATAAGCTATTTTGAGATTTGACATCGCCAAATTGGTCAACCGTACATTGATAATGAGTTGTAATCTCATAACAAGCCATTCTGAGCTTCCACATCACCGAATCGATCAACCGTTTGCTGATAATGAGCTATAATCTTATAATAAGCCATTCTGAGCTTCCACATCACAAAATCGGTCAATCATTCACTGATAATGAGTTGTAATCTCATAACAAGCCGTTCTGAGGTTCCACATCGCTAAATTGGTCACCCATTCGCTGATAATGAGCTGTAATCTCATAACAAGCTGTTCTGAGCTTTCACATCGCTGAATCGGTCAATCATTCACTGATAATGAGTTTTAATCTCATAACCAGATGTTCTGAGGTTTTACATCACCGACTCAGTCAACCCTTCGCTGATAATGAGTTGTAATCTCATAACAAGCTATTTTGAGGTTCCACATGGCCAAATTGGTTAACCGTACATTGATAATGAGTTGTAATCTCATAACAAGCCGTTCTGAGCTTCCACATCACCTAATCGATCAACCATTTGCTAATAATGAGCTATAATCTTATAATAATCCATTCTGAGCTTCCACATCACCGAATCGGTCAATTTTTCACTGATAATGAGCTATAATCTCATAACAAGCCGTTCTGAGGTTCCACATCACTTAATCGGTCAACCGTTTGCTAATAATGAGTTGTAATCTCATAACAAGCTGTTCTGAGCTTCCACATCGCCGAATCAGTTAATCGTTCGCTAATAATGAGTTGTAATCTCATAACAAGCTATTCTGAGCTTCCACATCGCCGAATCGGTCAATCCTTGGCCGATAATGAGTTATAATCTCATAACAAGCCATTTTGAGGTTCCACATCTCTGAATCGATCAACCGTTCACTGATAATGAGTTGTAATCTCATAACAAGCCGTTGTGAGGTTCCACATCGCCGAATCAGTCACATCCTTTGCTGACAATGAGTTATAATCTCATAACAAGCCATTCTTAGGTTCCACATCACCGAATCGGTCAACCATTCACTGATAATGAGTTGTAATCTCATAACAAGTTGTTCTGAGCTTCCACATCGCTGAATCAGTCTACCATTCGCTGATAATGAGTTGTAATCTCATAACAAGCTATTCTGAGGTTCCACATCACCAAATCGGTCAACCATACATTCATAATGAGCTGTAATCTCATAACAAGCCATTCTGAGCTTCAACATCTCCGAATCAATCAACCATTCACTGATAATGAGTTGTAATCTCATAACAAGCCATTTTGAGGTTCCACATCACCGAATCTGTCAATCATTCACTGATAATGAGTTCTAATCTCATAACAAGCCATTCTGAGGTTCCACATCACCGAATCAGTCAACCGTTCACTGATAATGAGTTATAATCTCATAACAAGCCATTTTGAGGTTCCACATCATCGAAATAGTCAACCGTTCACTGATAATGAGCTGTAATCTCATAATAAGTTGTTCTGAGCTTCTACATCGCTGAATCGGTCAACCATTCGCTGATAATGAGTTGTAATCTCATAACAAGCCATTTTGAGGTTCCACATCATCGAATCGGTCAATTATACATTGATAATGAGTTGTATTCTCACAACAAGCCATTGTGAGGTTCCACATCGCCGAATTGTTCAACCATTCACTTATAATGAGTTGTAATCTCACAACAAGCCATTCTGAGGTTCTACATCGCTGAATCGGTCAACCATTTGTTGATAATGACTTGTAATCTCATAACAAGCCATTTTGAGGTTCCACATCGCTGAATCGGTCAACCATACATTGATAATGAGCTGTAGTCTCATAACCAGCCGTTCTAAGGTTCCACATCACCGAATCATTCAACTGTACATTGATAATGAGCTGTAGTCTCATAACAAGCCCTTCTGAGCTTCCACATCCCCAAATCGGTCAATCCTTAGCTGATAATGAGTTGTAATCTCATAAAAAGCCATTCTGAGGTTCCACATCGCTGAATTGGTCAACCGTTTGCTCATAATGAGCTTTAATCTCATAACAAGCTATTTTAAGCTTCCACATCGCTGAATCGGTCAACTGTTCACTGAAAATGAGTTGTAATCTCATAACAAGCCATTCAGAGGTTCCACATCGCCGAATCGGTCAACCATTCGCTGATAATGAGTTGTAATCTCATAACAAGCTATTCTGAGCTTCCACATCGCCAAATCGGTCAATCGTTCGCTGATAATGAGTTGTAATCTCATAACAAGCTATTCTAAGCTTCCACATCGCCAAATCGGTCAATCGTTTGCTGATAATGAGTTGTAATCTTATAAAAAACTATTCTGAGCTTCCACATTGCCGAATCCGTCAATCATTCGCTGATAATGAGTTGTAATCTAATAACAAGCCATTATGAGGTTCCACATCGCCGACTCGGTCAACTGTACATTGATAATGAGCTATAATCTCGTAACAAGCCATTCTGAGGTTCCACTTCGTCAAATCGGTCAACCATTGATTGATAATGAGTTGTAATCTCATAACAAGCCGTTCTGAGGTTCCACATCGCCGAATCGGTCAATTGTTTGCTGATAATGAGCTATAATCTCATAACAAGTTGTTTTGAGCTTCCACATCACCAAATCAGTCAATCATTCCCTGATAATGAGTTGTAATCTCATAACAAGCCATTCTGAGGTTCCACATCGCTGAATTGGTCAACTGTTCGCTGATAATCAGTTGTAATCTCATAACAAGCCATTCTGACCTTCCACATTGCCAAATCAGTCAATCGTTTGATGATAATGAGCTGTAATCTCATAACAAGCTATTCTAAGATTTCACATCGCCAAATCAGTCAATCATTCACTGATAATGAGCTGTAATCTCATAACAAGCCGTTCTGAGGTTCCACATCGCCGAATCGGTCAACCGTTCGCTAATAATGAGTTGTAATCTCATAACAAGCCGTTCTAATCTTCTACATCGCTGGATTGGTCAATCGTTCACTGATAATAAGTTGTAATCTCATAACAAGCCATTCTGAGGTTCCACATCGCCGAATGGGTCAACCATTTGCTGATAATGAGCCGTAATCTCATAACAAGCTATTCTGAGGTTCCACATCGCCGAATCTGTCAATCGTTCACTGATAATGAGTTGTAATCTCATAACAAGCCATTCTGAGGTTCCACATCACCAAATCGGTTAATCGTTTGCTGATAATGAGTTTTAATCTCCTAACAAGCCATTCTGAGATTCCACATCGCCGAATCAGTCAACTGTTCGTTGATAATGAGCTGTAATCTCATAACAAGCTGTTCTGAGCTTCCACATCACTGAATCGGTCAATTATTCACTGATAATGAGTTGTAATCTCATAACAAGCCATTCTGAGGTTCCACATCACCGAATCAGTCAACCGTACATTGATAATGAGCTATAATCTCATAACATGCCATTTTGAGCTTCCACATCACCGAATCGGTCAACCGTTCGCTGATAATGAGTTGTAATCTCATAACAACCTGTTCTGAGGTTCCACATCGCTGAATCGGTCAACCGTTCACTGATAATGAGTTGTAATCTCATAACAAGCTATTCTGAGCTTCCACATTGCCAAATCGGTCAATCATTCACTGATAATGAGCTGTAATCTCATAACAAGCCGTTCTGAGGTTCCACATCACCGAATCAATCAATCATTTGCTGATAATGAGTTGTAATCTCATAACAAGCTATAATCTAATAATAAGCTATTCTAAGGTTCCACATCACTGAATCTATCAATCGTTCACTGATAATAAGTTGTAATCTCATAACAAGCCATTCTGAGGTTCTACATCGCTGACTCGGTCAACCGTTCACTGATAATGAGTTGTAATCTCATAACAAGCTATTCTAAGCTTCCACATTACCAAATCAGTCAATCGTTCACTGATAATGAGTTGTAATCTCATAACAAGCCGTTCTGAGGTTCCACATCGCCGAATCGGTCAACCGTTTGCTGATAATGAGTTGTAATCTCATAACAAGCCATTCTGAGCTTCCACATCACCAAATCGGTCAATCATTCATTGATAATGAGTTGTAATCTCATAACAAGCCATTTTGAGGTTCCACATCGCTGAATTGGTCAACCGTTCGCTGATAATGAGCTGTAATCTCATAACAAGCTGTTCTGAGGTTCCACATTACCGAATCGGTCAATCATTCACTGATAATGAGTTATAATCTCATAAAAAGCTATTCTGAGATTCCACATTACCGAATCGGTCAACCATTCGCTGATAATGAGTTGTAATCTCATAACAAGCCATTCTGAGGTTCTGCATCGCCAAATCGGTCAACCATTCACTGATAATGAGCCGTAATCTCATAACAAGCTGTTTTGAGCTTCCACTTTGCCGAATTGGTCAACCGTTCACTGATAATGAGTTGTAATCTCATAACAAGCCATTCTAAGGTTCCACATCACTGAATCAGTCAACCATACACTGATAATGGGCTGTAATCTCATAACAAGCCATACTGAGGTTCCGCATCACTGAATCGGTCAACCATTTGCTGATAATGAGTTGTAATCTCATAACAAGCCATTCTGAGTTTCCACATGGCTGAATCAGTCAATCATTCACTGATAATGAGTTTTAATCTCATAACAAACCATTTTAAGGTTCCACATCGCCGAATCAATCAACCGTACATTGATAATGAGCTGTAATCTCATAATAAGACATTCTGACCTTCCACATCGCCGAATCGATCAACCATTCACTGATAATGAGTTGTAATCTCATAACAAGCTGTTCTGAGGTTTCACATCGCTGAATTGATCAACTGTTCCCTGATAATGAGCTATAATCTGATAACAAGTTGTTCTGAGGTTCCACATCGCCGAATCGGTCAATCGTTCCACATCGCTGAATCGGTCAACCATTTGCTGATAATGAGCTGTAATCTCATAACAAGCTGTTCTGAGCTTCCACATCACCGAATCGGTCAATCATTCGCTGATAATGAGTTGTAATCTCATAACAAGCCATTCTAAGGTTCCACATCGCCGAATCAATCAACCGTACATTGATAATGAGCTGTAATCTCATAACAAGAAATTTTGAGTTTTCACATCGCCGAATCAGTCAACCGTTCACTGATAATGAGTTGTAATCTCATAACAAGCCATTCTAAGGTTTCACATCACCGAATCGGTCAATTGTTTGTGGATAAAGAGTTGTAATCTCATAACAAGCCATTCTGAGCTTCCACATCGCTGAATTAGTCAATCGTTCACTGATAATGAGTTCTAATCTCATAACAAGCCATTCTGAGGTTCCACATTGCCAAATCAGTCAACCATTCACTGATAATGATCTGTAATCTCATAACAAGCTGTTCTGAGGTTCCACATCACCAAATCAGTCAATCGTTCACTGATAATGAGTTGTAATCTCATAACAAGCCGTTCTGAGGTTCCACATCACTGAATCGGTCAACTATTTACTGATAATGAGTTGTAATCTCATAACAAGCCATTCTAAGGTTCCACATTGCCGAATTGGTCAACCGTTTGCTGATAATGAGCTGTAATCTTATAACAAGCTGTTATGAGCTTCCACATTGCCGAATCGGTCAATCGTTCACTGATAATGAGTTGTAATCTCATAACAAGCCATTCTGAGGTTCCATATCACCAAATCGGTCAACCATACATTGATAATGAGTTGTAATCTCATAACAAGCCGTTCTGAGGTTCCACTTCACCGAATCGGTCAACCATACATTGATAATGAGCTGTAATCTCATAACAAGCCATTCTGAGGTTCCACATCACTGAATCGGTCAACTATTCACTTATAATGAGTTGTAATCTCATAACAAGCCATTCTGATGTTCCACATCACCGAATCGGTCAATCGTTCGCTGATAATGAGTTGTAATCGCATAACAAACTATTTTGAGGTTCCACATTGCTGAATTAGTCAATCGTTCACTAATAATGAGTTGTAATCTCATAACAAGCTGTTCTGAGGTTCCACATCGCAAAATTGGTTAACTGTACATTGATAATGAGCTATAATCTCATAACAAGTCATTCTGAGCTTCCACATCACCAAATCGATCAACTTTTCACTGATAATGAGCTATAATCTTATAACAAGCCGTTCTGAGCTTCCACATTGCCGAATCAGTCAATCATTCATTGATAATGAGTTGTAATATCATAACAAGCTTATCTGAGGTTCCACATCACTAAATTGGTCAACCGTTCGCTGATAATGAGCTTTAATCTCATAACAAGCTATTATGAGCTTCTACATTGCTGAATCGGTCAACCGTTCACTGATAATGAGTTGTAATCTCATAACAAGCCGTTCAAAGGTTCCACATCGCCGAATCGGTCAACCATTCGCTGATAATGAGTTGTAATCTCATAACAAGTTGTTCTGAGCTTCCACATTGCCGAATCGGTCAATCGTTCACTAATAATGAGTTATAATCTCACAACAATCTATTTTGAGCTTCCACATCGCCGAATCGGTCAATTGTTCACTGATAATGAGTTGTAATCTAATAACAAGCCGTTCTGAGATTTCACATCGCCGAATTGATCAACCGTTCACTAATAATGAGTTGTAATCTCATAACAAGCCATTCTGAGGTTCCACATCGCCAAATCAGTCATATCATTCGCTGATAATGAGTTGCAATCTCATAACAATCCATTCTAAGGTTCCACATCACCGAATCAGTCAACCATTCACTGATAATGAGTTGTAATCTCATAACAAGTCATTCTGAGCTTTCACACCGCCAAATCGATCTACCGTTCGCTGATAATGAGTTGTAATCTCATAACAAACTATTCTAAGGTTCCACATCGCCGAATCGGTCAACCATATATTCATAATGAGCTGTAATCTCATAATGAGTTATAATCTCATAACAAGCTATTCTGAGGTTCCACATCACCGATTTAGTCAACCGTTCACTGATAATGAGTTGTAATCTCATAATAAGCCATTCTGAGGTTCCACATCATCGAATTAGTCAACCGTTCACTGATAATGAGCTGTAATCTCATAACTAGTTGTTCTGAGCTTCCACATCGCCGAATCAGTCAACCATTTCATTGATAATGAGTTGTAATCTCATAACAAGCCGTTCTAAGGTTCTACATTGCCGAATCAGTCAATTATACATTGATAATGAGCTGTAATATCATAACAAGCCATTCTGAGGTTCCACATTGCCGAATTGGTCAACCATTCACTTATAATGAGTTGTAATCTCATAACAAGCCATTCTGAGGTTCTACATCACTGAATCGGTCAACCGTTTGTTGATAATGACTTGTAATCTCATAACAAGCCTTTTTGAGGTTCCACATCACCGAATCGGTCAACCGTACATTGATAATGAGCTATAGTCTCATAACAAGCCGTTCTAAGGTTCCACATCGCTAAATTGGTCAACCGTTCATTGATAATGAGCTGTAATCTCATAATAAGCTATTCTGAGCTTCCGCATCGCCAAATTGGTCAATCGTTTGCTGAAAATGAGTTGTATTCTCATAACAAGCCATTTTGAGGTTCCACATCACCGAATCAGTCAATCGTACATTGATAATGAGCTTTAATCTCATAACAAGGCATTCTGAGGTTCCACATCGCCGAATCGGTCAACTATTCACTAATAATGAGTTGTAATCTCATAACAAGCCATTCTGAGCTTCTACATCGCTGAATCGATCAACCGTTCACTGATAATGAGTTGTAATCATTCACTGATAATGAGTTGTAATCTCATAACAAGCTGTTCTGAGGTTCCACATTGCCGAATCGGTCAACCATTCACTGTTGATAAGTTGTAATCTCATAACAAGCTTTTCTGAGGTTCCACATCACCGAATCGGTCAATCATTCGCTGGTAATGAGTTGTAATCTCATAACAAGCCATTCCAAGGTTCCACATCACCAAATCAGTCAACCATTCACTGATAATGAGTTGTAATCTCATAACAAACCATTCTGAGGTTCCACATCGCTGAATCAGTCAATCGTTCGCTGATAATGAACTGTAATCTCATAACAAGCTATTCTGAGCTTCCACATCACCGAATCGGTCAACCGCTTGCTGATAATGAGTTGTAATCTCATAATAAGCTATTCTGAGCTTCCACATCACCGAATCAGTCAATCATTCGCTGATAATGAGTTGTAATCTCATAACAAGCCAATATGAGGTTCCACATCGCCGAATCGGTCAACCATACATTGATAATGAGCTATAATCTCATAACAAGCCATTCTGAGATTCCACATCACCAAATCGGTCAACTATTTGCTGATAATGAGTTGTAATCTCATAACAAGCTGTTCTAAGGTTCCACATCGCCGAATCGGTCAACCATTCATTGATAATGAGCTATAATCTCATAACAAGTTGTTTTGAGCTTCCACATCCCCGAATCGGTCAATCGTTCCACGATAATGAGTTGTAATCTTATAACAAGCCGTTCTGAGGTTCCACATCGCCGAATCAGTCAACCGTTTGCTGATAATGAGTTGTAATCTCATAACAAGCCACTCTGACCTTCCACATCGCCAAATCGGTCAATCATTCACTGATAATGAGCTGGAATCTCATAACAAGTTGTTCTGAGCTTCCACATTGCCAAATCAATAATTCATTCGCTGATAATGAGCTGTAATCTCATAACAAGCCGTTCTGAGGTTCCACATCACCGAATCGGTCAACCGCTTGCTAATAATGAGTTGTAATCTCATAACAAGCCATTCTAAGCTTCTACATCGCCGAATCGGTCAATCATTCACTGATAATGAGTTGTAATCTCATAACAAGCTATTCTGAGGTTCCACATCGCCGAAACGGTCAACCATTTGCTGATAATGAGTTATAATCTCATAACAAGTTGTTTTGAGCTTCCACATCGCCAAATCGGTCAATTGTTCACTGATAATGAGTTGTAATCTCATAACAAGCCGTTCTGAGGTTCCACATTGCCGAATCGATCAACCGTTCACTGATAATGAGTTGTAATCTCATAACAAGCCATTCTGAGGTTCGACATCACCGAATTAGTAAATCATTCACTGATAATGAGTTGTAATCTCATAACAATCTATTCTGAGGTTCCAGATCACCAAATCAGTGAATCATTTGCTGATAATGAGTTGTAATCTCCTAACAAGCCATTCTGAGGTTCCACATCACCGAATCGGTCAACCGTTCATTGATAATGAGTTGTAATCTCATAACAAGCTATTCTGAGCTTCCACATCACTGAATCGGTCAATTGTTCACTGATAATGAGTTGTAATCTCATAATAAGCCATTCTGAGGTTCCACATCGCCGAATCGGTCAACCATACATTGATAATGAGCCGTAATCTCATAACAAGCCATTCTGAGCTTCCACATCACTGAATCACTCAACCGTTCGCTGATAATGAGTTGTAATCTCATAATAAGCCGTTCTGAGGTTCCACATTGCTGAATCAGTCAACCGTTCACTGATAATAAATTGTAATCTCATAACAAGCCATTCTAAGCTTCCACATCACCGAATCGGTCAATCATTCGCTGATAATGAGCTATAATCTCATAACAAGCTATTCTGAGCTTCCACATCACTGAATCTGTCAATTATTCGCTGATAATGAGCTGTAATCTCATAACAAGCCGTTCTGAGGTTCCACATCACCGAATTGGTCAACCATTTGTTGATAATGAGTTGTAATCTCATAACAAGCCATTCTGAGCTTCCACATAACCAAATCGGTCAATCGTTCATTGATAATGAGTTGTAATCTCATAACAAGTTGTTCTGAGGTTCCACATCACTGAATTGGTCAACCGTTTGCTGATAATGAGCTCTATTCTCATAAAAAGCTATTCTAAGGTTCCACATCGCCAAATCGGTCAATCGTTCACTGATAATGAGTTGTAATCTCATAACAAGCCATTCTGATGTTCCACATCACCGAATTGGTCAAATGTTCGCTGATAATGAGTTGTAATCTCATAACAAGCCATTCTGAGGTTCCACATTGCCAAATTGGTCAACCATTCGCTGATAATGAGCTGTAATCTCATGACAAGCTATTCTAAGCTTCCACTTCACTCAATCGGTCAACCGTTCACTAATAATGAGTTGTAATCTCATAGCAAGCTATTCTGAGTTTCCACATCGCTGAATCAGTCAACCATACATTGATAATGAGTTGTAATCTCATAACAAGCCATTCTGAGGTTCCACATCACCGAATCGATCAATCGTTTGCTGATAATGAGTTGTAATCTCATAACAAGCCATTCTGAGCTTCCACATAGCCAAATCGGTCAATCATTCATTGATAATGAGTTGTAATCTTATAACAAGCCTTTCTGAGGTTCCACATCGCCGAATCATCAACTGTACATTGATAGTGAGCTGTAATCTCATAACAAGACATTCTGAGCTTCCACATCGCCGAATCGATCAACCATTCACTGATAATGAGTTGTAATCTCATAACAAGCTGTTATGAGGTTCCACATCACCGAATCAGTCAACCATTCACTGATAATGTGCTGTAATCTCATAACAAGCTATTCTGAGCTTCCACATCGCCGAATTGGTCAATTGTTTGTAGATAATGAGTTGTAATCTCATAACAAGTTGTTCTGAGGTTCCACATCGCCGAATCAGTCAACTATTCGCTGATAATGAGTTGTAATCTCATAATAAGCCATTCTGAGCTTCTACATCGCTAAATCAGTCAATCATTCACTGATAATGAGCTAGAATCTCATAACAAGCTATTCTGAGCTTCCACATCGCCGAATCGGTTAATCATTCACTGATAATGAGCTGTAATCTCATAACAAGCCGTTCTGAGGTTGCACATCGCCGAATCGGTCAACCATTCACTGATAATGAGTTATAATCTCATAACAAGCCATTCTGAGCTTCCACATCACCAAATCGGTCAATCATTCTTTGATAATGAGTTATAATCTCATAACAAGCCATTCTGAGGTTCCACATCACCGAATCGGTCAACCATTCACTGATAATGAGCTGTAATCTCATAACAAGCTGTTATGATGTTCCACATCATTGAATCGGTCAATCATTCACTGATAATGAGTTGTAATCTCATAACAAGCTGTTCTGAGGTTCCACATCACCAAATCGGTCAACCGTTCACTGATAATGAGTTGTAATCTCATAACAAGCCGTTCTGAGGTTCCACATCGCCGAATCGGTCAACTGTTTGCTGATAATGAGCTGTAATCTTATAACAAGCTATTCTGAGCTTCCACATCGCCGAATCGGTGAACCATTCACTAATAATGAGTTGTAATCTCATACCAAGCCATTGTGGGGTTCCACATCACCAAATCGGTCAATCGTACATTGATAATGAGCTATAATCTCCTAACAAGCTATTTTGAGGTTCCACATCGCTGAATCGGTCAATCGTTCGCTGATAATGAGTTGTAATCTCATAACAAGCCATTCTAAGGTTCCACATTGCCAAATCGGTCAACTATTCTCTGATAATGAGCTGTAATCTCATAACAAGCTGTTCTGAGCTTCCACATCGTCGAATCGGTCAACCATTTGCTAATAATGAGCTGTAATCTCATAACAAGCTATTCTGAGCTTCCACATCGCCGAATCAGTCAACCGTTCACTGATAATGAGTTGTAATCTCATAACAAGCCATTCTGAGGTTCCACATTGCCGAATCAATCAACGGTTTGCTGATAATGAGCTGTAATCTCATAACAAGCTGTTCTGAGCTTCCACATCGCTGAATTGGTCAACCATTCACTCATAATGAGTTATAATCTCATAACAAGCTTTTCTGAGGTTCCACATCACCGAATCGGTCAACCATTCACTGATAATGAGTTGTAATCTCATAACAAGCCATTCTGAGCTTCCACATCACTGAATTGGTCAACCGTTCACTGATTATGAGCTGTAATCTCATAACAAGCTATTCTGAGCTTCCACATCGCCGAATTGGTCAACCATACATTGATAATGAGTTGTAATCTCATAACAAGCCATTCTGAGGTTCCACATCACTGAATTGATCAGTCGTTCACTGATAATGAGTTGTAATCTCATAACAAGCCGTTCTGAGGTTCCACATAGCTGAATTAGCCAATCGTTCACTGATAATGAGCTGTAATCTCATAAAAAGCCATTCTGAGATTCCAGATCACCAAATTGGTCAACCGTTCTCTCATAATGAGTTGTAATCTCATAACAAATTGTTCTAAGGTTCCACATCGCCAAATTGGTCAACCGTTCACTGATAGTGAGCTTTAATCTCATAACAAGCCATTCTGAGGTTCCACATCGCTGAATCGGTCAACCGTACATTGAAAATGAGCTGTAATCTCATAACAAGCCATACTGAGGTTCCACATCGCCGAATTGGTCAACCATTCATTGATAATGAGTTGTAATCTCATAGCAAGCCATTCTGAGGTTCCACATCACCGAATCGGTCGACCGTACATTGATAATGAGCTGTAATCTCATAACAAGCCGTTCTAAGGTTCCACATCACCGAATCGTTCAACCATTCACTGATAATGAGTTGTAATCTCATAACAAGCCGTTCTGAGGTTCCACATCACCAAATCGGTCAACCGTTCACTGATAATGAGTTGTAATCTCATAACAAGCTATTCTGAGCTTCCACATCGTCAAATCGGACAATCGTTTGCTGATAATGAGTTCTAATCTCATAACAAGCTGTTCTAAGCTTCCACATCACTGAATCAGAGAATCGTTCGCTGATAATGAGTTGTAATCTCATAACAAGCCATTCTGAAATTCCACAATGCTGAATTGGTCAACCATTCACTGATAATGAGTTGTAATCTCATAACAAGCTATTCTGAGCTTCCACATTGCCGAATCGGTCAATCATTCACTGATAATGAGTTTTAATCTCATAACAAGCTATTCTGAGCTTCCACATCGCTGAATCGGTCAACCATTCACTGATAATGAGTTGTAATCTCATAACAAGCCATTCTGAGGTTCGACATCACCGAATCAGTCAGTCGTTCGCTGATAATGAGTTGTAATCTCATAACAAGTTGTTCTAAGCTTCCACATCGCCGAATCGGTCAACTGTTCGCTTATAATGAGCTATAATCTCATAACAAGTTATTCTAAACTTCCACATCGCTGAGTCGGTCAACCATACATTGATAATGAGTTGTAATCTCATAACAAGCCATTTTGAGGTTCCACATCACTGAATTGATCAACCGTTTGCTGATAATGAGTTGTAATCTCATAACAAGCCATTCTGAGGTTCCACATCACTGAATTGGTCAACCGTTTACTGATAATTAGCTGTAATCTCATACAAGCTATTTTGAGCTTCCACATCACCGAATCAGTCAACCATTCACTAATAATGAGTTGTAATCTCATAACAAGCCATTCTGAGGTTCCACATCACCAAATCGGTCAACTGTTTGCTATTAATGAGTTGTAATATCATAACAAGCCATTCTAAGGTTCCACATTGTTGAATCAGTCAACCGTTCACTGATAATGAGTTGTAATCTCATAACAAGTTGTTCTGAGCTTCCACATCGCCAAATCAGTCAATCATTCACTGATAATGAGTTGTAATCTCATAACAAGCTGTTCTGAGCTTCCACATCACCAAATCAGTCAACCGTTCACTGATAATGACTTGTAATCTCATAACAAGCCATTCTAAGGTTCCACATCACCAAATCGGTCAACCATTCACTAATAATGAGTTGTAATTTCATAACAAGCCGTTCTGAGGTTCCACATCGCCGAATCGGTCAACTGTACATTGATAATGAGCTGTAATATCATAAAAAGCCGTTCTGAGCTTCCATATTGCTGAATCAGTTAACCATTCACTAATAATGAGTTGTAGTCTCATAACAAGCCGTTCTAAGGTTCCACATCGCGGAATCGATCAACCGTACATTGATAATGAGCTATAATCTCATAACAAGCTATTATGAGGTTCGACATCGCCGAATCGGTCAACCATTCACTGATAATGAGCTGTAATCTCATAATAAGCCATCTTGAGGTTCCACATCGCCGAATCGGTCAATTGTTCACTGATAATGAGTTGTAATCTCATAACAAGACATTCTGAGCTTCCACATCGCAGAATCGGTCAACTGTACATTGATAATAAGTTGTAATGTCATAACAAGTCGTTCTGAGCTTCCACATTGCCAAATCGGTCAATCGTTCACTGATAATGAGTTGTAATCTCATAACAAGTTGTTTTGAGGTTCCACATCGCCGAATTGAACAACCATTCACTGATAATGAGTTGTAATCTCATAACAAGCTATTCTAAGCTTCCACATCACCGAATCGGTCAACCGTACATTGATAATGAGTTTTAATCTCATAACAAGTCATTCTGAGGTTCCACATCGCCGAATTGATCAATTGTTCGCTTATAATGAGTTGTAATCTCATAACAAGCCGTTTTGAGGTTCCACATCACCGAATCGGTCAATCGTTCACTGATAATGAGTTGTAATCTCATAACAAGCCGTTCTGAGGTTCCACATCACTGAATCGGTCAACTGTTCACTTATAATGAGTTGTAATCTCAGAACAAGCCGTTCTGAGGTTCCACATCGTTGAATCGGTCAACCGTTCACTGATAATGAGCTGTAATCTCATAATAAGCTATTCTGAGGTTCCACATCGCCAAATTGGTCAATCATTCATTGATAATGAGTTGTAATCTCATAACAAGTCATTCTGAGGTTCCACATCGCTGAATCTGTCAACTGTACATTGATAATAAGCTATAATCTCATAACAAGCTATTCTAAGATCCACATCGCCGAATTGATCAACCGTTCATTGATAATGAGTTGTAATCTCATAACAAGCCATTCTGAGGTTCCACATTGCCAAATCGGTCAACCATTCACTCATAATGAGTTGTAATCTCATAACAAGCTGTTTTGAGCTTCCACATCATTGAATCAGTGAATTGTTTACTGATAATGAGTTGTAATCTCATAACAAGCTGTTCTGAGCTTCTACATCACCGAATCGGTCAACCATTCGCTGATAATGAGTTGTAATCTCATAACAAGCCATTCTGAATTTCCACATTGCTGAATCAGTCAACCGTACATTCATAATGAGCTGTAATCTCATAACAAGCCATTTTCAGGCTCCACATCGCTGAATCGGTCAACCATTCATTGATAATGAGTTATAATCTCATAACAAGCCATTCTGAGGTTCCACATCATCGAATCGGTCAACCATTCGCTGATAATGAGCTGTAATCTGATAACAAGCCATTCTGAGGTTCCAAATCGCCGAATCGGTCAACCATTCGTTGATAATGAGTAGTAATCTCATAATAAGCCATTCAGAGCTTCCACATCACCAAATCGGTCAACTGTTCACTGATAATAAGTTGTAATCTCATAACAAGTTGTTTTGAGGTTCCACATCGTTGAATTGGTCAACTGTTCACTAATAATGAGTTGTAATCTCATAGCAAGCCATTCTGAGCTTTCACATCATCGAATTGGTCAACCGTTCGCTGATAATGAGTTGTAATCTCATAACAAGCCATTCTAAGGTTCTACATCACTAAATCGGTCAACCGTTTGCTAATAATGAGCTGTAATCTCATAATAAGCTGTTCTGAGGTTCGACATCGCCGAATCGGTAAATCATTCAGTGATAATGAGTTGTAATCTCATAACAAGCCATTTTAAGGTTCCACATCACTGAATCGGTCAACCATTTGCTGATAATGAGTTGTAATCTCATAACAAGCCATTCTGAGGTTCCACATCACCGAATCGGTCAACCATTCACTGATAATAAGCTATAATCTCATAACAAGCTATTCTGAGCTTCCACATCACCGAATCGGTCAATCGTTCGTTGATAATGAGCTGTAATCTCATAACAAGCCATTCTAAGGTTCCACATCACTGAATCAGTCAACCGTACATTGATAATGAGCTATAATCTCATCACAAGCCATTCTGAGGTTCCACATCATTGAATCAGTCAACCGTACATTGATAATGAGCTGTAATCTCATAACAAGCCGTTCTAAGCTTCCACATCGCCGAATCGATCAACCATTCGCTGATAATGAGTTGTAACCTCATAACAAGCTATTTTGAGGTTCCACATCGCCGAATCGGTCAACCATTCACTGATAATGAGTTATAGTCTCATAACAAGCCATTCTGAGGTTCCACATCGCCAAATCGGTCAACCGTTCACTGATAATGAGCTGTAATCTCATAACAAGCTTTTTTGAGCTTCCACATCGCCGAATCGGTCAATCATTCATTGATAATGAGTTGTAATCTCATAACAAGCCATTCTAAGGTTCCACATCGCCGAATCAGTCAACCATACATTGATAATGAGCTGTAATCTCATAACAAGCCATTCTGAGGTTCCACATCGTCGAATCGATCAACCATTCACTGAAAATGAGTTGTAATCTCATAACAAGTTATTTTGAGGTTCCACATCACTGAATTGGTCAACTGTACCTTAATAATGAGCTGTAATCTCATAATAAGCCATTCCAAGCTTCCACATCGCCGAATCGATCAACCGTTCGCTGATAATTAGTTGTAATCTCATAAAAAGCCATTCTAAGGTTCCACATCACCGAATCAATCAACCATTCACTGATAATAAGCTGTAATCTCATAACAAGCTGTTATGAGCTTCCACATTGGTGAATCGGTCAATCGTTCGCTGATAATGAGTTGTAATCTCATACTAAGCCATTCTAAGGTTCCACATCACCAAATCAGTCAACCGTACATTGATAATGAGCTGTAATCTCATAAGAAGCCGTTCTGAGGTTCCACATTGCTCAATCTGTCAACCATTCACTGATAATGAGTTTTAATCTCATAACAAGCCATTCTGAGCTTCCACATCGCTGAATCGATCAATCATTTGCTGATAATGAGCTGTAATTTAATAACAAGCTGTTCTGAGCTTCCACATCGCTAAATCGGTCAATCGTTCACTGATAATGACCTGTAATCTCATAACAAGCCGTTCTGAGGTTCTACATCACTGAATCGGTCAACCATTTGCTGATAATGAGTTGCAATCTCAAAACAAGCCATTTTGAGCTTCCACATCGCCGAATCTGTCAAACGTTCACTGATAATGAGCTGTAATCTCATAACAAGCTATTGTGAGCTTCCACATCGTCAAATCGGTCAACCATACATCGTCAAATTGGACAACCATTCGTTGATAATGAGTTGTAATCTCATGACAAGCCGTTCTAAGGTTCCACATCATTAAATCAGTCAACCGTTCATTGATAATGAGCTGTAATCTTATAACAAGCTATTCTGAGGTTCCACATTGCTGAATCAGTCAATTGTTCACTGATAATGAGTTGTAATCTCATAACAAGCCATTCTAAGGTTCCACATCGCCGAATCAGTCAACCATACATTGATAATGAGCTGTAATCTTATAAAAATCTATTTTCAGCTTCCACATCGCCGAATCGATCAACCGTTCACTGATAATGAGTTGTAATCTCATAACAAGCTATTCTGAGGTTCCACATCGCCGAATCGGTCAACCGTTCACTGATAATGAGTTGTAATCTCATAACAAGCCATTCTGAGCTTCCACATCACTGAATCAGTCAACCGTTCACTGATAATGAGCTTTAATCTCATAACAAGTTATTTTGAGCTTCCACATTGCCGAATCGTTCAACCGTTCACTTATAATGAGTTGTAATCTCATAACAAGCCATTCTGAGGTTCCACATCACTGAATCGGTTAACCATTTGCTGATAATGAGTTGTAATCTCATAACAAGCCATTCTGAGCTTCCACATCACCGAATCGATAACTCGTTCACTGATATTGAGCTGTAATCTCATAACAAGTTGTTCTGAAGTTCCACATTATCGAATCGGTCAACCGTACATTAATAACGAGTTGTAATCTCATAACAAGCCATTCTGAGGTTCCACATCGCCGAATCAATCAACCATTCACTGATAATGAGTTGTAATCTCATAACAAGCCGTTCTTTGGTTCCACATCGCCGTATCGGTCAAGCGTTCATTGATAATGAGTTGTAATCGCATAACAAGCCATTCTGGGGTTCCACATCACCGAATCAGTCAACTGTTCACTGATAATGAGTTGTAATCTCATAACAAGCCGTTCTAAGGTTCCACATCGCTGAATCGGTCAACCGTTCAATGATAATGAGCTGTAATGTCATAACAAGCTGTTCTGAGCTTCCACATCGCCGAATCGGTCAATCATTCATTGATAATGAGTTGTAATCTCATAGCAAGCCATTCTGAGGTTCCACATAGCCGAATCGGTCAACCGTACATTGATAATGAGCTGTAATCTCATAACAAGCCATTCTGAGGTTCTACATCGCCAAATCGGTCAACCGTTCACTGACAATGAGTTTTAATCTCATAACAAGCCATTCTAAGGTTCCACATCATTGAATCAGTCAACCGTACATTGATAATGAGCTGTAATCTCATAACAAGCCATTCTAAGGTTCCACGTCGCTGAATCGATCAACTGTTTGCTGATAATGAGTTGTAATCTCATAACAAGCCATTCTGAGGTTCCACATCACCGAATCGGTCAACCGTTCACTGATAATGAGCTATAATCTCATAACAAGCTGTTCTGAGCTTCTACATTGCTGAATCAGTCAATGGTTCATTGATAATGAGTTGTAATCTCATAACAAGCCGCCTTGAGGTTCCACATCACCAAATTGGTCAACTGTACATTCATAATGAGCTATAATCTCAAGCCGTTCTGAGCTTCCACATCACTGAATCGGTCAACCGTTTGCTGATAATGAGTTGTAATCTCATAACAAGCTGTTCTGAGCTTCCACATCACCAAATTGATCAACCATTCACTGATAATGAGTTGTAATCTCATAACAAGCCATTCTAAGGTTCCACATCACCGAATCAGTCAACTGTACATTAATAATGAATTGTAATCTCATAACAAGCCTTTCTGAGGTTCCACATCGCCGAATCGGTCAACCGTTCGCTGATAATGAGTTGTAATCTCATAACAAGCCGTTTAGAGGTTCCACATTGTTGAATCGGTCAACCATTCATTGATAATGAGCTGTAATCTCATAACAAGCTATTCTTAGGTTCCACATCGCTGAATCGATCAATCATTCGCTGATAATGAGTTGTAATCTCATAACAAGCCGTTCTGATGTTCCACATTGCCGAATCGGTCAACTGTACATTTATAATGAGCTGTAATCTCATAACAAGCCGTTCAAAGGTTCCACATCACCAAATCGGTCAACCGTTTGTTGATAATGAGTTGTAATCTCATAACAAGCCATTCTGAGTTTCCACATCGCCGAATCAGTCAACCATACATTGATAATGAGCTGTAATTTCATAACAAGTTGTTCTGAGCTTCCAGATCACCAAATTGGTCAACTGTTCACTGATAATGAGTTGTAATCTCATAATAATCTGTTTTAAGGTTCCACATCACTGAATCGGTTAACCGTTTGCTGATAATCAGTTGTAATTTCATAATAATCTATTCTGAGCTTCCACATCGCCGAATCGGTCAATCATTTGCTGATAATGAGCTGTAATCTCATAACAAGCTATTCTGAGCTTCCACTTTGCCAAATCTGTCAATCATTTGCTAATAATGAGTTATAATATGATGAGAATCCATTCTGAAGTTCCACATCGCCAAATCGGTCAACCGTTCGCTGATAATGAGTTGTAATCTCATAACAAGCCAATCTGAGCTTCCACATCACTGAATCGGTCAATCATTCGCTGATAATGAGCTATAATCTCATAACAAATTGTTCTAAGCTTCCACATCACTAAATCAGTCAACCGTACATTGATAATGAGTTGTAATCTCATAACAAGGCATTCTAAGGTTCCACATCACCGAATCGATCAACTGTTTGTTGATAATGAGTTATAATTTCATAACAAGCGGTTTTGAGGTTCCACATCGCTGAATTGGTCAATCGTTAACTAATAATGAGTTGTAATCTCATAACAAGACATTCTGAGGTTCCACATCACCGAATCAGTCAACCATTCACTGATAATGAGTTGTAATCTCATAACAAGCCATTCTGAGGTTCCACATCACTGAATCGGTTAACCGTTCACTGATAATGAGCTGTAATCTCATAACAAGCCATTTTGAGGTTCCACTCACCAAATTGGTCAACCATTCATTGATAATGAGTTGTAATCTCATAACAAGACATTCTAAGGTTCCACATCACCAAATCGGTCAACCGTTTGCTGATAATGAGTTGTAATCTCATAACAAGCTGTTCTGAGGTTCCACATCGCCGAATCGGTCAACTGTACATTGATAATGAGCTGTAATCTCATAACAAGCCATTCTGAGCTTCCACATCACCCAATCGATCAAGCGTTCCTTGATAATGAGTTGTAATCTCATAACAAGCCATTCTGAGGTTCCACATCACTGAATCGATCAACCATTCACTCATAATGAGCTTTAATCTCATAACAAGTTGTTCTGAGCTTCCACATCACTGAATCGGTCAATCATTCATTGATAATGAGTTGTAATCTCATAACAAACTATTCGAAGGTTCCACATCGCCGAATCGGTCAACCGTACATTGATAATGAGCTGTAATCTCATAACAAGCCATTCTGAGGTTCCACATCACCGAATCAGTCAACCATTCATTGATAATGAGTTGTAATGTCATAACAAGCCGTTCTGAGGTTCCACATAATCGAATCGGTCAACCATACATTGATAATGAGCTGTATTCTCATAACAAGATGTTCTAAGGTTCCACATTGCCAAATCGGTCAACCGTTCAATGATAATGAGTTGTAATCTCGTAACAAGCTATTCTGAGGTTCCACATCGCCGAATCAGTTAATCATTCGCTGATAATGAGTTGTAATCTTATAACAAGCTGTTCTGAGCTTCCACATCACCGAATCGGTCAATCATTTGCTAATAATAAGTTGTAATCTCATAACAAGCTATTTTGAGCTTCCACATCGCCGAATCGGTCAACCATTTGCTGATAATGAGGTATAATCTCATAACAAGCTGTTCTGAGCTTCCACATCGCTGAATCGGTCAACCGTTCACTGATAATAAGTTGTAATCTCATAACAAGCTATTCTGAGGTTCCACATCATCGAATCGGTCAACCGTACATTAATAATGAGCTGTAATCTCATAACAAGCCATTCTGAGCTTCCACATCACTGAATCAGTCAACCATTCACTGATAATGAGTTGTAATATCATAACAAGTCATTTTGAGGTTCCACATCGCTGAATCGGTCAACCGTTTGCTGATAATGAGCTGTAATCTCATAACAAGCTATTCTAAGGTTCCACATTGCCGAATCAGTCAATCGTTCATTGATAATGAGTTGTAATCTCATAACAAGCCATTCTAAGGTTCCACATCCCTGAATTGGTCAACTGTACGCTGATAATGAGCTGTAATCTCATAACAGGCCATTCTGAGGTTTCACATCGCCGAATCGGTCAACCGTTCGCTGATAATGAGTTGTAATCTCATAACAAGCCATTCTGAGGTTCCACATTGCCAAATCGGTCAACTGTTCACTGATAATGAGTTATAATCTCATAACAAGCCATTCTGAGGTTCCACATTGCCGAATCAATCAATCATTCACTGATAATGAGTTGTAATCTTATAACAAGCTATTCTGAGCTTCCACATCGCCAAATCAGTCAATCATTCACTGATAATGAGTTGTAATCTCATAACAAGCTATTCTAAGATTCCACATTATCGAATCAGTCAACCGTTCACTGATAATGAGTTATAATCCCATAATAGGCTTTTCTGAGCTTCCACATCGCCTAATCGATCAACCGTTCACTGATAAAGAGTTGTAATCTCATAACAAGCCATTCTAAGGTTCCACATCTCTGAATCGGTCAACCATTTGCTAATAATGAGCTTTAATCTCATAACAAGCTGTTCTGAGCTTCCACATCATCGAATCGCTCAATCATTCATTGATAATGAGTTATAATCTCATAACAAGCCATTGTGATGTTCCACATCGCCGAATCGGTCAACCGTTCACTGTTAATGAGCTATAATCTCATAACAAGTTGTTCTGAGGTTCCACATCACTGAATTGGTCAATCGTTCATTGATAATGAGTTGTAATCTCATAACAAGCCATTCTGAGGTTCCACATCTCCGAATCAGTCAACCGTAAATTGATAATGAGCTATAATCTCATAACAAGCTGCTCTGAGATTCCACATCGCTGAATCAGTCAACCGTTCACTGATAATGAGTTGTAATCTCATAACAAGCTGTTCTGAGGTTCCAAATCACCAAATCGGTCAACCGTAAATTAATAATGAGCTATAATCTCAAAACAAGCTATTTTGAGCTTCCACATCGCCAAATCGGTCAACTGTTTAATCACAATGAGTTGTAATCTCATAACAAGCCGTTCTAAGGTTCCACATCACCGAATCGGTCAACCGTTCACTGATAATGAGTTGTAATCTCATAACAAGCTATTCTGAGCTTCCACATCACCGAATCGGTCAATCGCTCGCTGATAATGAGTTTTAATCTCATAACAAGCTATTCTAAGCTTCCACATCACCAAATCAGTCAACCGTTCACAGATAATGAGTTGTAATCTCATAACAAGCCATTCTGGGCTTCCACGTTGCTAAATCGATCAACCGTAAATTGATAATGAGCTGTAATCTCATAATAAGCCATTCTAAGGTTCCACATTGCCGAATCGGTAAACCGTTCACTGATAATGAGTTATAATCTCATAACAAGCCATTCTGAGGTTGCACATCGCTGAATCGGTCAACCGTTCACTGATAATGAGTTGTAATCTTATAACAAGCCATTCTGAGGTTCCACATTATCGAATCGGTCAACCGTATATTGATAATGAGCTGTAATCTCATAACAAGCCATTCTGAGGTTCCACATCACCGAATCAGTCAACCGTTCACTGATAATGAGTTGTAATCTCATAACAAGCCATTCTGAGGTTCCACATTGTCAAATCGGTCAACCATACATTGATAATGAGTTGTAATCTCATAACAAGACATTCTGAGCTTCCACATCACCGAATCAATCAATCGTTTGCTGATAATGAGTTGTAATCTCATAACAAGCCGTTCGGAGGTTCCACATCGCCGACTCGGTCAACCGTTCACTGATAATGAGTTGTAATCTCATAACAAGCTGTTCTGAGCTTCCACATCGCCGAATTGGTCAACTGTTCGCTAATAATGAGTTGTAATCTCATAACAAGCCATTCTGAGGTCCACATTACCGAATCGGTCAACTGTTCGCTGATAATGAGTTATAATCTCATAACAAGTTGTTCTAAGCTTCCACATCACTGAATCGATCAACCATTCACTGATAATGAGTTGTAATCTCATAACAAGCTATTCTGAGCTTTCACATCACTAAATCGGTCAACCGTACATTGATAATGAGTTGTAATGTCATAACAAGTTGTTCTGAGGTTCCACATCATCGAATCAATCAATCATTCACTGATAATGAGTTGTAATCTCATAACAAGCCATTCTGAGGTGGGACATCACCGAATCGGTCAACTTGTTGGTCTGAGGTTCCACATCGCTGAATCGGTCAATCGTTCACTGATAATGAGTTATAATCTCATAACAAGCCATTCTGAGGTTCCACATCATCGAATTGGTCAACTAGTCACTGATAATGAGTTGTAATCTCATAACAAGCCATTCTAAGGTTCCACATCGCTGAATCGGTTAACCGTTGAATGATAATGAGTTGTAATCTCATAACAAGCTGTTTTGAGCTTCCACATCACCGAATCGGTCAATCATTCATTGATAATGAGTTGTAATCTCATAACAAGCCATTCTGAGGTTCCACATCGTCAAATCGGTCAACTGTACATTGATAATGAGCTGTAATCTCTTAACAAGCCATTCTGAGGTTCCACATCGCCAAATCGGTCAACCATTTGCTGATAATGAGTTGTAATCTCATAACAAGCCGTTCTGAGGTTCCACATCACCGAATCAGTCGAGCGTACATTGATAATGAGCTGTAATCTCATAAAAAGCCATTCTAAGGTTCCACATCACCGAATCGATCAACCGTTCACTGATAACGAGTTGTAATCTCATAATAAGCCATTCTGAGGTTCCACATCGCCGAATCGGTCAACCGTTTGTTGATAATGAGCTGTAATCTCATAACAAGCTAGTCTGAGCTTCCACATCGCCAAATTGGTCAATCGTTCATTGATAATGAGTTGTAATCTCATAACAAGGCGTTCTTAGGTTCCACATCACTGAATCGGTCAACCGTACATTGATAATGAGCTGTAATCTCATAACAAGCCATTCTAAGGTTCCACATCACCGAATCAGTCAACCGTTCACTGATAATGAGTTGTAATTTTATAACAAGCCATTTTGAGGTTCTACATCTCTAAATCGGTCAACCGTACATTGATAATGAGCTGTAATCTCATAACAAGCCGTTCTGAGGTTCCACATCGCTGAATCGGTCAACCGTTCATTGATAATGAGTTGTAATCTCATAACAAGCCGTTCTGAGGTTCCACATCACCGAATCGGTCAACCGTTCGTCGATAATGAGTTGTAATCTCATAACAAGCTGTTCTAAGCTTCCACAACACTGAATTAGTCAATCATTCACTGATAATGATTTGTAATCTCACAACAAAATGTTTTGAGCTTCCACATCGCCGAATTGGTCAACTGTTCGCTGATAATGAGTTGTAATCTCATAAAAAGCCGTTCTGAGGTTCCACATCACCGAATCGGTCAACCGTACATTGATAATTAGTTGTAATCTCATAACAAGCCATTATGAGCTTCCACATCACTAAATCGGTCAACCATTCGCTGATAATGAGTTGTAATCCCATAACAAGCCGTTCTAAGGTTCCACATTGCTGAATCAGTCAACCGTTTGCTGATAATGAGTTATAATCTCATAACAAGCCATTCTGAGCTTCCACATCGCCGAATCGGTCAATCGTTCACTGATAATGAGCTGTAATCTCATAACAAGTTGTTCTGAGCTTCCACATCACCGAATTGGTCAATCATTCACTCATAATGAGCTGTAATATCATAACAAGCCATTTTGAGGTTTAACATTACTGAATCGGTCAACCGTTCACTGATAATGAGTTGTACTCTCAAAACAAGCCATTCTGAGCTTCCAAATCTCTGAATCGGTTAAACGTTCACTGATAATGAGCTGTAATCTCATAACAAGCTATTCTGAGGTTCCACATCACTGAATTGATCAAGCGTTCACTGATAATGAGTTGTAATCTCATAACAAGTCATTCTGAGGTTACACATTATCGAATCGGTCAATCGTTCACTGATAATAAGTTATAATCTCATAACAAGCTATTCTGAGGTTCCACATCACCGAATCAATCAACCGTTCACTGATAATGAGTTATAATCTCATAACAAGCTGTTCTGAGGTTCCACATCGCCGAATCGGATAACCATTTGCTGATAATGAGCTGTAATCTCATAACAAGCTGTTCTGAGCTTCCACATCACCGAATCGGTCAATCATTCGTTGATAATGAGTTGTAATCTCATAACAAGGCATTTTGGGTTTCCACATTGCCGAATTGGTCAACCATACATTGATAATGAGCTATAATCTAATAACAAGCTGATTTGAGGTTCCACATTGCTGAATTTGTGAACCGTTTGCTGATAATGTGTTGTAATCTCATAACAAACTGTTCTGAGGTTCCACATTGGCGAATCGGTCAACCGTACATTGATAATGACCTATAATCTCATAACAAGCCGTTCTGTGCTTCCACATTGCCAAATTGGTCAACCGTTCACTGATAATGAGTTGTAATCTCATAACAAGCCGTTCTGAGGTTCCACATCACTAAATCGGTCAACTGTTCACTTGTAATGAGCTGTAATCTCATAACAAGCTGTTCTGAGGTTCCACATCACTGAATCAGTCAATCATTCACTAATAATGAGTTGTAATCTCATAACAAGCCATTCTGAGGTTCCACATCACCGAATCAGTCAACCGTACATTGATAAGAAGCTATAATCTCATAATAAGTTGTTCTAAGGTTTCACATCGCCAAATCAGTTAACCGTTCACTGATATTGAGTTATAATCTCATAACAAGCCGTTCTGAGGTTCCACATCACCAAATCGGTCAACCTGTACGCCTCTCTCTCCGGTTTCCCACAGCTTTCCAAGGGCAGGGGTCAGTAGCCAAGGTTCACAATTGAATGCAAATCTATTACGCAATAACTACTAAACGAATAATCGAAACGCGAGCAATAAAATGTACAAACAACAAAGAGAAAGACAAATGAATGCAAACCCTTCGAAGCTTGAAGCTTCTATTGTTTCTCTCTACTCCTTCCGAGACACTGTTCTTGATGCTCAGTATTGGCTGGGCAGCGTCTATGACTTGAGAAGCGTCGAGATGTTGATAATTGCAAAGTGTGTGTGATCGCAGGATGGCCTGAATGCTGATAGAGTAATGGCGCTTGTATACTTGAAATCCTGGATCCTTCAAATGGTTATGAAGG
>MU223217.1:80756-97247 GCA_018584345.1 Thuja plicata
TTGGAATTGAATATTGTTAGCTTTGATTTATGAGTTATTTGTAAGTGCTAACAATTTCATCTATGCTTTAAAAGATTTTCAATTTCAATTTGTTAATCAATTCTAGCTTACTTGCATTTCATTTCTATAATAGTTGCAATTCATCTTTCATATCTTAATCATGCTCAATTCATAGAATAGCATCATTTCATCATATCTAGTTGCAGATTTCTCACATTTGATGGCTATTTCTCACACACTTGCACTCTAAAAATCCTCCGTATTAGAGAAGATCAGGTTGTTGGCTCTCGTTCTGAGGGTAAACTACATAAATCACTCCTAATTAGGAGGCAACAGGTCATCTCAATCACTTTGTAGAACAAACAATTCATGTTTGTTTCTACAAATCCATGGATTGAATAAGGACTATGTTGGGTTTCTTGTTGGATTGAGAGGTCACATTCGACATTAAACAATAACAAGCTATTCTAAGGTTCCACATCGTCGAATTGGTCAACCATTTGCTAATAATGAGTTGTAATCTCATAACAAGCCATTCTGAGGTTCCACATCACCGAATCAGTCAACCGTACATTGATAATAAGCTATAATCTCATAACATTACCGAATGGATCAACCGTTCACTGATAATGAGTTGCAATCAAATAAAAAGCCATTATGAGGTTCCACATCGCCAAATCAGTCAACCATTTGCTAATAATGAGTTGTAATCTCATAACAAGCCATTCTGAGGTTCCACATCGCCGAATCGGTCAACCGTTCACTGATAATGAGCTGTAATCTCATACCAAGCTGTTCTGAGCTTCCACATCGCCGAATCGGTCAACTGTTCACTGATAATGAGTTGTAATCTCATAATAAGCCATTCTGAGGTTCCACATCACCAAATTGGTCAACCGTTCACTGATAATGAATTGTAATCTTATAACAAGCCGTTCTGAGCTTTCACATCACTGAATCGGTCAACTGTTCGCTGATAATGAGCTATAATCTCATAACAAGCTGTTCTAATCTTCCACATTGCTGAATCGGTCAACCATACATTGATAACGAGTTGTAATCTCATAACAAGCCATTTTGAGGTTTCACATCATTGAATCGATCAATAGTTCACTGATAATGAGTTGTAATCTCATAACAAGCCGTTCTAAGGTTCCACATTGTCGAATCGGTTAATCGTTCACTGATAATGAATTGTAATCTCATAACAAGCAGTTCTAAGGTTCCACATCACCAAATTGATCAACCATTTGCTGATAATGAGTTGTAATTTCATAAAAAGACGTTCTTACGTTTCACATCGCCAAATTGGTCAACCCTTCACTGATAATGAGCTATAATCTCATAACAAGCTATTCTGAGCTTCCACATCGCCGAATTGGTGAATCATTCATTGATAATGAGTTGTAATCTCATAACAAGCCACTCTAAGGTTCCACATCGCTGAATCGGTCAACCGTACATTGATAATGAGCTATAATCTCATAACAAGCCGTTCTGAGTTTCCACATCGCTGAATTGGTCAACTGTTCACTGATAATGAGTTGTAATCTCATAACAAGCCATTCTAAGGTTCCACATCGCCGAATTGGTCAACCATACATTGATAATGAGCTGTAATCTCATAACAAGCCATTCTGAGCTTCCACATCGCTGAATCGAATAACCGTTCGCTGATAATGAGCTGTAATCTCATAACAAGCTATTTTGAACTTCCACATCGCCAAATCAGTCAACCATACATTTATAATGAGTTGTAATCTCATAACAAGCCGTTCTGAGGTTCCACATTGCCGAATCGATCAACCATTCACTGACAATGAGTTGTAATCTCATAACAAGCCATTCTGAGGTTCTACATCGCCGAATTGGTCAACCGTTCACTGAGAATGAGTTTTAATCTCATAACAAATTGTTCTAAGCTTCCACATCGCTGAATCGGTCAATCATTCACTGATAATGGGTTGTAATCTCATAACAAGCTGGTCTGAGCTTCCACATCATCGAATCAGTCAACCATTTGCTGATAATGAGTTGTAATCTCATAACAAGCCATTCTAAACATCCACATCGCCAAATCGGTCAACCATTCGCTGATAATGAGTTGTAATCTCATAACAAGCCATTCTAAGGTTCCACATTGCCAAATCAGTCAACCATTCACTGATAATGAGTTGTAATCTCATAACAAGTTGTTCTGAGCTTCCACATCGCCGAATCAGTCAATCATTCGCTGATAATGAGTTGTAATCTCATAACAAGTTGTTCTGAGCTTCCACATCGCCAAATTGGCCAACCATTCCCTGATAATGAGTTGTAATCTCATCACAAGCCATTTTAAGCTTCCACATCCCAGAATCGATCAACCATTTGCTAATAATGAGTTGTAATCTCATGACAAGCCATTTTGAGGTTCCACATCGCCGAATCGGTCAACCATACATTGATAATAAGCTGTAATCTGATAACAAGCCATTCTGAGGTTCCACATCACTGAATCGGTCAATCGTTCACTGATAATGAGTTGTAATCTCATAACAAGCCGTTCTGAGGTTCCACATCATTGAATCAGTCAACCGTTCGCTTATAATGAGTTGTAATCTCATAATAAGCTATTTTGAGGTTCTACATCATCGAATCAGTCAATCATTCACTGATAATGAGTTGTAATCTCATAACAAGCCATTCTAAGGTTCCACATCACTGAATCGGTCAACCGTACATTGATAATGAGCTATAATCTCATAACAAGCCGTTCTTAGGTTCCACATCATCGAATTGGTCAACCGTTCACTGATAATGAGTTGTAATCTCATAACAAGCCATTCTGAGGTTCCACATCACTGAATCAGTCAACCGTTTGCTGATAATGAGTTGTAATCTCATAACAAGCTATTCTGAGGTTCCACATTGCCTAATCGGTCAATCATTTATTGATAATGAGTTGTAATCTCATAAAAAGCCATTCTGAGGTTCCACATCGTCGAATCAGTCAACCGTACATTGATAATGAGCTGTAATCTCATAACAAGCCCTTGTGAGGTTCCACATCACTGAATCGGTCAATCTTTCATTGATAATGAGTTGTAATCTCATAACAAGCCGTTCTGAGGTTCCACATCACCAAATCGGTCAACCGTTCACTGATAATGAGTTGTAATCTCATAACAAGCTGTTCTGAGGTTCCACATCGCTGAATCAGTCAACCGTTCAGTCATAATGAGTTGTAATCTCATAACAAGCCATTCTGAGGTTCCACATCGCGAAATCAGTCAACCGTTCGCTGATAATGAGCTGTAATCTCATACCAAGCTGTTCTGAGCTTCCACATCGTCGAATCGGTCAACTGTTCACTGATAATGAGTTGTAATCTCATAACAAGCCATTCTGAGGTTCCACATCACCAAATTGGTCAACCATTTACTGATAATGAGTTGTAATATCATAACAAGCCATTCTAAGCTTCCACATCGCCGAATTGGTCAACCGTTCGCTGATAATGAGCTGTAATCTCATAACAAGCTATTCTAAGCTTCCACATCATTGAATCGGTCAACCGTACATTGATAATGAGTTGTAATCTCATAAAAGGCCATTCTGAGGGTCCACATCGCCAAATCGATCAACATTTCACTGATAATGAGTTGTAATCTCATAACAAGCCGTTCTGAGGTTCCACATCACCGAATCACTCAATCGTTCACAAATAATGAGTTGTAATCTCTTAACAAGTGGTTCTGTGGTTCCACATCACCAAATCGATCAACCGTTTGCTGATAATGAGTTGTAATCTCATAACAAGCCGTTCTGAGGTTCCACATCGCCAAATCGGTCAACCATTCGTTGATAATGAGCTATAATCTCATAACAAGCTATTTTGAGCTTCCACATCACCGAATCGGTAAATCATTCATTGATAATGAGTTGTAATCTCATAACAAGCCATTCTAAGGTTCCACATCGCCGAATTAGTCAACCGTACATTGATAATGAGCTGTAATCTCATAACAAGTCATTCTGAGTTTCCACATCACCGAATCAGTCAACCGTTCGCTGATAATGAGTTGTAATCTTATAACAAGCCGTTCTGAGGTTCCACATCGCTGAATCGGTCAACCGTATATTGCTAATGAGCTATAATCTCATAACAAGTAGTTCTGAGCTTCCACATCGCTGAATCGATCAACCATTCACTGATAATGAGTTGTAATCTCATAACAAGCCATTTTGCGGTTCCACATTGCCAAATTGGTCAATCGTTCATTGATAATGAGCTGTAATCTCATAACAAGTTGTTCTGAGCTTCTACAGCACCGAATCGTTCAACCGTTCGCTGATAATGACTTGTAATCTCATAACAAGCTATTCTGAGCTTCCACATCGCCGAATCGATCAACCGTTCACTAATAATGAGTTGTAATCTCATAACAAGCCGTTCTGAGGTTCCACATCACCGAATTGGTCAACCGTACATTGATAATGAGCTGTAATCTCATAACAAGCCATTTTAAGGTTCCACATCATTGAATTAGTCAACCATTTGCCGATAATGAGTTGTAATCTCATAACAAGCCGTTCTGAGGTTTCACTTCACCAAATCGGTCAACCGTTCCTTGATAATGGGCTGTAATCTCATAACAACCTGTTCTGAGGTTCGACATCCCTGAATTAATCAACCGTTCAGTGATAATGAGTTGTAATCTCATGACAAGCCATTCTGAGGTTCCACATCACTGAATCGGTCAATCGTACATTGATAATAAGCTATAATCTCATAACAAGCCATTTTGAGGTTCCACATCATTGAATCGGTCAACCATTCACTGATAATGAGTTGTAATCTCATAACAAGCTGTTCTGAGGTTCCACATCATCGAATCAGTCAACCATTCACTTATAATGAGTTGTAATCTCATAATAAGCTATTCTGAGGTTCCACATCATCGAATCAGTCAATCGTTCACTGATAATGAGTTGTAAACTCATAACAAGCCGTTCGAAGGTTCCACATCGCCGAATCGGTCAACCGTACATTGATAATGAGCTATAATCTCATAACAAGCTATTCTAAGGTTCCCCATCATCAAATTGGTCAACTGTTCACTGATAATGAGTTGTAATCTCATAACAAGCCGTTCTGAGGTTCCACATCGCTGAATCGGTCAACCATTTTCTGATAATGAGCTGTAATCTCATAACAAGATATTCTAAGGTTCCACATCGCCAAATCGGTCAATCATTTATTGATAATGAGTTGTAATCTCATAACAAGCCACTCTGAGGTTCCACATCGCCGAATCGGTCAACCGTACATTGATAATGAGCTGTAATCTCATAACAAGCCCTTGTGAGGTTCCACATCACTGAATCGGTCAACCGTTCACTGATAATGAGTTGTAATCTCATAACAAGCCATTCTGAGGTTCCACATCACCAAATCGGTCAACCATTCACTAATAATGAGTTGTAATCTCATAACAAGCCATTCTGAGGTTCCACATCACAAAATCAATCAACCTTTCGCTGATAATGAGCTATAATCTAATACCAAGCTGTTCTGAGCTTCCACAACGCCGAATCGCTCAATTGTTCACTGATAATGAGTTGTAATCTCATAACAAGCCATTCTGAGGTTCCACATCACCGAAATGGTCAACTGTTCATTGATAATGAGTTGTAATCTCATAACAAGCTATTCTGAGCTTCCACATCACTGAATCTGTCAACCGTTTGCTGATAATGAGCTGTAATCTCATAACAAGGTGTTCTAAGCTTCCACATCGCTGAATTGGTCAACCGTACATTGATAATGAGTTGTAATCTCATAACAAGCCATTCTGAGGTTCCACATCGCCGAATCGATCAACAGTTCACTGATAATGAGTTGTAATCTCATAACAAGCCATTCTGAGGTTCCACATTGCCGAATTGGTCAATCATTCAGTATTAATGAGTTGTAATCTCATAACAAGTGCTTCTAAGGTTCCACATCACCAAATTGATCAACCGTTTGCTGATAATGAGTTGTAATCTCATAACAAGCCATTCTGAGGTTCCACATCACTGAATCGGTCAACCGTTCACTGATAATGAGCTATAATCTCATAACAAGCTATTCTGAGCTTCCACATTGCCGAATCTGTGAATCATTCATTTATAATGAGTTGTAATCTCATAAAAAGCCATTCTGAGCTTCCACATCGCTGAATTGATCAACCGTTCACTGATAATGAGTTGTAATCTCATAACAAGCCATTCTGAAGTTTCACATTGCCAAATCGGTCAATCATTCACTGATAATGAGCTATAATCTCATAACGAGCTGTTCTGAGCTTCTACAGTGCCGAATCGGTCAACCGTTCACTGATAATGAGTTGTAATCTCATAACAAGCTATTCTGAGCTTCCACATTGCTAAATCGATCAACCGTTCACTAATAATGAGTTGTAATCTCGTAACAAGCCATTCTGAGGTTCCACATCGCCGAATCAGTCAACCGTACATTGATAATGAGCTATAATCTCATAACAAGCCATTTTGAGGTTCCACATCACCGAATCGGTCAACCGTTCACTGATAATGAGTTATAATATCATAACAAGCCGTTCTGAGGTTCCACTTCACCGAATCGGTCAATCGTTCCTTGATAATGAGTTGTAATCTCATAACAAGTTGTTCTGAGGTTCCACATCGGCGAAATGGTCAATCATTCACGTATAATGAGTTGTAATCTCATAACAAGCCATTCTGAGGTTCCACATCGCCGAATCGGTCAATCATACATTGCGAATGAGCTGTAATCTCATAACAAGCTATTTTGAGCTTCCACATCGCCGAATCAGTCAACCATACATTTATAATGAGTTGTAATCTCATAACAAGCCATTTTGAGGTTCCACATCGTTGAATCGATCAACCGTTCACTGATAATGAGTTGTAATCTCATAACAAGCCATTCTGGGGTTCCACATCACCGAATCGGTCAACTGTTCACTGATAATGAGTTGTAATCTCATAACAAGTTGTTTTGAACTTCCACATCGCCAAATCGGTCAACCGTTTGCTGATAATGAGTTGTAATTTCATAACAAGCCGTTCTGAGGTTCCACATCACCGAATCAGTCAACCGTTCACTCATAATGAGTTGTAATCTCATAACAAGCTGTTCTAAGCTTCCACATCGCCGAATCGGTCAATCGTTCACTGATAATGAGTTGTAATCTCATAACAAGTTGTTCTGAGCTTCCACATTGCCGAATCGGCCAACCGTTCTCTGATAATGAGTTGTAATCTCATCACAAGCCATTTTAAGCTTCCACATTGCTGAATCAATCAACCGTTCACTGATAATGAGTTGTAATCTCATGACAAGCCATTCTGAGGTTCCACATCGCTAAATCGGTCAACTGTACATTGATAATAAGCTGTAATCTAATAACAAGCCATTCTGAGGTTCCACATCACTGAATCGGTTAATCGTTCACTGATAATGAGTTGTAATCTCATAACAAGCCATTCTGAGGTTCCACATCGCCGAATCAGTCAACCGTTCGCTTATAATGAGCTGTAATCTCATAATAAGCTATTCTGAGGTTCCACATCATTGAATCAGTCAATCATTCACTGATAATGAGTTGTAATCTCATAACAAGCGATTCTAATGTTCCACATCGTCGAATCGGTCAATCGTACACTGATAATGAGCTATAATCTCATAACAAGCAATTCTGAGGTTCCACATCATCGAATTGGTCAACCATTCACTGATAATGAGTTGTAATCTCATAACAAGCCATTCTGAGGTTCCACATTGCTGAATCGGTCAACCATTTTCTGATAATGAGCTGTAATCTCATAACAAGCTATTCTGAGGTTCCACATCACTGAATCGGTCAATCATTTACTGATAATGAGTTGTAATCTCATAACAAGCCATTTTGAGGTTCCACATCGCCGAATCGGTCAACCGTACATTGATAATGAGCTGTAATCTCATAACAAGCTATTGTGAGGTTCCACATCACTGAGTCGGTCAACCGTTCACTGATAATGAGTTGTAATCTAAAAACAAACTATTCTGAGGTTCCACATCGCCAAATTAGTCAACCGTTCACTGATAATGAGTTGTAATCTCATAACAAGCCGTTCTGAGGTTCCACATCACTGAATTGGTCAACCGTTCGTTGATAATGAGTTGTAATCTCATAACAAGCTATTCTAAGGTTCCACATCACCGAATCGGTCAACCGTTCACTGATAATGAGTTGTAATCTCATAACAAGCTATTTTGAGCTTCCACATCGCCGAATCAGTTAATCATTCACTGATAATGAGTTGTAATCTCATAACAAGCTATTCTAAACTCCACATCGCTGAATCGGTCAACCATTCATTGATAATGAGTTGTAATCTCATAATAAGCTATTCTGAGCTTCCACATCGCCGAATCGGTTAACCATTCAGTGATAATGAGTTGTATTCTCATAACAAGCCATTCTGAGGTTCTACATCATAGAATTGGTCAACCGTACATTGATAATGAGCTATAATCTCATAACAAGTCATTCTGAGCTTCCACTTCATCGAATCGGTCAACCGTTTGTTGATAATGAGTTGTAATCTCATAACAAGTCATTTTGAGCTTCCACATCACCGAATCGGTCAACCGTTCACTGATAATGAGCTGTAATCTCATAACAAGCTATTCTGAGGTTCCACATCACTGAATCGGTCAATCATTTGTTGATAATGAGTTGTAATCTCATAACAAGCTATTCTGAGGTTCCACGTCACCGAATCGGTCAATCATACATTGATAATGAGCTATAATCTCATAACAAGCTGTTCTGAGGTTCCACATCGCCGAATTGGTCAACCGTTGACTGATAATGAGCTGTAATCTCATAACAAGCCGTTCTGAGGTTCCACATCTCCGAATCGGTCAATCATTCACTGATAATGAGTTGTAATCTCATAACAACCCATTCTGAGCTTCCACATTGCCGAATCGGTCAATCGTACATTGATAATGAGCTGTAATCTCATAAGAAGCCATTCTGAGCTTCCACATCACCGAATCGATCAACCGTTTGCTGATAATGAGTTATAATCTCATAACAAGCTATTCTGAGCTTCCACATCACCGAATTGGTCAATCATTCGCTAATAAAGAGTTGTAATCTCATAACAAGTCATTCTAAAGTTCCACATCGCCGAATCGGTCAACCGTTCACTGATAATGAGCTGTAATCTCATAACAAGCTATTCTGAGCTTCCACATTGCTGAATTGGTCAACCATTTTCTGATAATGAGTTGTAATCTCATAACAAGCCATTTTGAGCTTCCACATCATTGAATCAGTCAACCGTTCGCTGATAATGAGTTGTAATCTCATAACAAGCCATTCTAATCTTCCACATCACCAAATTACTCAACCATTCACTGATAATGAGCTATAATCTCATAACAAGCTGTTCTAAACTTCCACATCACCGAATCGGTCAATCATACATTTATAATGAGTTGTAATCTTATACCAAGCCATTCTGAGGTTCCACATCACTGAATTGATCAACCGTTCGCTGATAATGAGTTATCATCTCATAACAAGCCATTTTGAGGTTCCACATCGCCGAATCGGTCAATCGTTCACAGATAATGAGTTGTAATCTCATAACAAGCCATTCTGAGGTTCCACATCATTTAATCGGTCAACCATTCATTGATAATGAGCTGTAATCTCATAACAAGCTGTTCAGAGCTTCCACATCACCGAATCGGTCAATTTTTCATTGATAATGAGTTGTAATCTCATAACAAGCCATTCTGAAGTTCCACATCGTTGAATCGGTCAACCATACATTGATAATGAGCTATAATCTCATAACAAGCCATTCTGAGGTTCTACATCACTGAATCGGCCAACCATTCACTGATAATGAGTTATAATCTCATAACAAGCCGTTCTGAGGTTCTACATCACCGACTTGGTCAACTATACATTGATAATGATCTGTAATCTCATAACAAGCCATTCTGAGCTTCCACATCACCGAATTGATCAACCGTTCATTGATAATGAGTTGTAATCTCATAACAAGCCATTCTGAGGTTCTACATCGCTGAATTGGTCAACCGTTCACTGATAATGAGTTGTAATCTTATAACAAGCTATTCTGAGCTTCCACATCACTGAATCGGTTAATCATTCATTGATAATGAGTTGTAATCTCATAACAAGCTATTCTGAGCTTCCACATTGCCAAATCGGCCAACCGTTTCCTGATAATGAGTTGTAATCTCATCACAAGCCGTTCTGAGCTTCCACGTCGCCGAATCGATCAACCGTTCACTGATAATGAGTTATAATCTCATAACAAGCCGTTCTGAGGTTCCACAATGCTGAATTGGTCAACCATACATTGATAATGAGCTGTAATCTCATAACAAGCCGGTCTGAGGTTCCACATCACCGAATCGATCAACCGTTCGCTGATAGTGAGTTGTAATCTCATAACAAGCCATTCTGAGGTTCCAGATCACCGAATCGATCAACCGTTTGCTGATAATGAGTTGTAATCTTATAACATGCCATTCTAAGGTTCCACATCACTGAATTCGTCAACCGTTCACTGATAATGAGTTGTATTCTCATAACAAGATGTTCTGAGCTTCCACATCGCCGAATAAGGCAATCGTTCACTGATAATGAGTTGTAATCTCATAACAAGCTTTTCTGAGTTTCCACATCGCCAAATTGGTCAACCGTTCGCTTATAATGAGTTCTAATCTCATAACAAGCCATTCTAGGCTTCCACATCGCTGAGTCAGTCAACCGTTCACTGATAATGAGTTGTAATCTCATAACAAGCTATTCTAAGGTTCCACATCACCGAATCGGTCAATCATACATTGATAATGAGCTGTAATTTCATAACAAGCCGTTCTGAGCTTCCACATCGCTGAATCGGTCAACCGTTCGTGGATAATGAGTCATAATCTCATAACAAGCTATTCAAAGGTTCCACATCGCTGAATCAGTCAACCGTTTCCTGATAATGAGCTGTAATCTCATAACAAGCTATTTTGAGGTTCCACGTCGCCGAATCGGTCAATCGTTCATTGATAATGAGTTGTAATCTCATAACAAGTCATTCTGAGGTTCCACATCACTGAATCGGTCAACCGTACATTGATAATGAGCTGTAATCTCATAACAACCCGTTCTAAGGTTCCACATCACCAAATCAGTCAATCGTTCACTGATAATGAGCTGTAATCTCATAACAAGCCATTCTGAGGTTCCACATTGCTGAATCGATTAATCATTTGCTAATAATGAGTTGTAATCTCATAACAAGCCTTCTGAGGTTCCACATCGCCAAATAGGTCAACCGTACATTGATAATGAGCTGTAATCTCATAAAAAGCCATTCTGAGCTTCCACATCGCGGAATCGATCAACCATTTACTGATAATGAGTTGTAATCTCATAACAAGCCATTTTGAGGTTCCACATCACCGAATCGGTTAACCATTCACTGATAATGAGCTGTAATCTGATAACAAGCTGTTCTGAGCATCCACATCACCGAATCTGTCAGCCATTCACTGATAATGAGTTGTAATCTCATAACAAGCCATTCTAAGCTTCCACATCACTAAATCAGTCAACCGTTCGCTGATAATGAGTTGTAATCTCATAACAAGCTGTTCTGAGCTTCCACATCGCTGAATCGGTCAACCGTTCACTGATAATGAGTTGTAATCTCATAACAAGCCGTTCTGAGGTTCCACATCACCGAATCGGTCAATCATTCACTGATAATGAGTTGTAATCTCATAACAAGCCATTCTGAGGTTCCACATCTCCGAATCGGTCAACCATTCACTGATAATGAGCTGTAATCTCATAACAAGCTCTTCTGAGCTTCCACATTGCCGAATCGGTCAATCGTTTGCTGATAATGAGTTGTAATCTCATAACAAGCCATTCTGAGCTTTCACATCACCGAATCAGTCAACTGTTCACTGATAATGAGTTGTAATCTCATAACAAGCCGTTCTTAGATTCCACATCGCCGAATCGGTCAACCGTTCACTGATAATGAGTTGTAATCTCATAACAAGCTATTTTGAGCTTCCACATCGTTGAATCTGTTAACCGTACATTGATAATGAGTTATAATCTTATAACAAGTCATTCTGAGGTTCCACATCGCTAAATCGATCAACTGTTCACTGATAATGAGTTGTAATCTCATAACAAGCCGTTCTGAGGTTCCACGTCACCAAATCGGTCAATCGTTCCCTAATAATGTGTTGTAATCTCATAACAAGCCATTCTGAGGTTCCACATCACCAAATCGGTCAACCATTCATTGATAATGAGCTGTAATCTCATAACAAGCTATTCTGAGCTTCCACATCGCTGAATCGGTCAATCGTTCATTGATAATGAGTTGTAATCTCAATACAAGCCATTCTATGGTTCCACATCACCGAATCGGTCAACTGTACATTGATAATGAGCTGTAGTCTCATAACAAGCTGTTCTGAGGTTCCACATCGCTGAATCGGTCAACCGTTTGCTGATAATGAGTTGTAATCTCATAACAAGCCATTATGAGTTCCACATCGCCGAATCGGTCAACCGTACATTGATAATGAGCTGTAATCTCATAACAAGCTGTTCTGAGCTTCGACATCGCCGAATCGATCAACCATTCACTGATAATTTGTTGTAATCTCATAATAAGCCATTCTTAGGTTCCACATTGTTGAATCGGTCAACCATTCGCTGATAATGAGTTGTAATCTCATAACAAGCAGTTTTGAGCTTCCACATCGCTTAATCGGTCAATTATTCACTGATAATAAGTTGTAATCTCATAACAAGCTATTCTGAGCTTCCACATTGCCGAATCGGTCAACTGTTCCTTGATAATGAGTTGTAATCTCATAACAAGCCATTTTGAGCTTCCACATCGCTGAATCGGTCAATTGTTCATTGATAATGAGTTGTAATCTCATGACAAGCTGTTCTGAGGTTCCACATCGCCGAATCAGTCAATCGTACATTGATAATGAGCTGTAATCTCATAACAAGCCATTCTGGGGTTCCACATCACTGAATCAGTCAATCGTTTTCTGATAAAGAGTTGTAATCTCATAACAAGCCATTCTAAGGTTCTAGATCGCCGAATCAGTCAACCGTTCACTGATAATGAGCTGTAATCTCATAACAAGCTATTCTGAGGTTCCACATTGCCGAATTGGTCAATTGTTCACTGATAATGATTTATAATTTCATAACAAGCCATTCTGAGGTTTCACATCGCTGAATCGGTAGACCGTACATTGATAATGAGCTGTAATCTCATAACAAGCTATTCTGAGCTTCCACATCACCGAATCAGTCAACCGTTTGCTGATAATGAGTTGTAATCTCATAACAAGCCATTTTAAGGTTCCACATCACCGAATTGGTCAACTGTACATTAATAATAAGCTATAATCTCATAACAAGCCATTCTAAGCTTCCACATTACTGAATCGGTCAACCATTTGCTAATAATGAGTTTTAATCTCATAACAAGCCATTCTGAGGTTCCACATCGCCGAATCAGTCAACTCTTCACTGATAATGAGTTGTAATCTCATAACAAGATGTTCTGTGCTTCCACCTTGCCAAATCGGTCAATCATTCACTGATAATGAGTTGTAATCTCATAACAAGCTGTTCTGAGGTTCCACATCACCGAATCAGTCAATCATTCGCTGATAATGAGCTGTAATATCATAACAAGCCGTTCTGAGGTTCCACATTGCCGAATTGGTCAACTGGTCACTGATAATGAGTTGTAATATCATAACAAGTTGTTCTAAGCTTCCACATTGATAAATCAGTCAACCGTTCATTGATAATGAGTTTTAATCTCATAACAAGCCATTTTGAGGTTCCACATCACCAAATCAGTCAACCATTCACTAATAATGAGTTGTAATCTCATAACAAGCAGTTCTGGGCTTCTACATCGCCGAATCGGTCAACCGTTCACTGATAATGAGCTGTAATCTCATAACAAGCTATTCTAAGCTTCCACATCACCGAATCGGTCAACTGTACATTGATAATGAGTTGTAATCTCATAACAAGCTGTTCTGAGGTTCCACATCACCGAATCAATCAATTGTTCACTGATAATGAGTTGTAATCTCATAACAAGCCGTTCTAAGGTTGTACATCACTGAATCGGTCAATCATTCACTGATAATGAGTTTTAATCTCATAACAAGCCATTCTGAGGTTCCACATCACTGAATCAGTCAACCGTTCACTGATAATGAGTTGTAATCTCATAACAAGCCCTTTTTGAGGTTCCACATTGCCGAATTGGTCAATTATTCACTGATAATGAGCTGTAATCTCATAACAAGTAGTTTTGAGCTTCCACATCGCTGAATCAGTCAATCATTCATTGATAATGAGTTGTAATCTCATAACAAGCCATTCTGAGGTTCCACATCACCAAATCGGTCAACCATACATTGATAATGAGCTATAATCTCATAACAAGCCGTTCTGAGGTTCCACATCACCGAATCGGTCAACCATTCACTGATAATGAGTTGTAATCTCATAACAAGCTGTTCTAAGGTTCCACATCACCAAATCGGTCAACCATACATTTATAATGAGCTGTAATCTCATAACAAGCTGTTCTGAGCTTTCACATCGCTGAATCAATCAACCGTTCACTGATAATGAGTTGTAATCTCATAACAAGCTATTCTAAGGTTCCACATCGCCAAATTGGTCAACCGTTCGCTGCTAATGAGCTGTAATCTCATAACAAGCTATTTTTAGCTTCCACATCACCGAATCGGTCAATCGTTCATTGATAATGAGTTGCAATCTCATAACAAGCTATTCTGAGGTTCCACATCACTGAATCGGTCAACCGTACATTGATAATGAGCTGTAATCTCATAACAAGCCATTTTGAGGTTCCACATCACTGAATCGGTCAATCGTTTGCTGATAATGAGTTGTAATCTCATAACAAGCCGTTCTAAGTTTCCACATTGCCGAATCGGTCAACCGTACATTGATAATGAGCTGTAATCTCATAACAAGCCATTCTGAGCTTCCACATTGCCGAATCGGTCAACTGTTTGCTAATAATAAGTTCTAATCTCATAACAAGCCATTCTGAGGTTTCACATCGCTGAATTGGTCAACCGTTCGCTGATAATTATTTGTAATCTCATAACAAACCATTCTGAGCTTCCACATCACCGAATCAGTCAATCATTCACTAATAATGAGCTGTAATCTCATAACAAGCTTTTCTGAGCTTCCACATCGCTAAATCAGTCAATCATTCGCTGATAATGAGCTATAATATCATAACAAGCCGTTCTGAGGTTCCACATCACTGAATCGGTCAACTGTTCACTGATAATGAGTTGTAATATCATAACAAGCCGTTTTAAGCTTCCACATCGCCGAATCGGTGAACCGTTCACTGATAATGAGTTTTAATCTCATAACAAGCCGTTCTGAGTTTCCACATCACCGAATCGGTCAACCGTTCACTGATAATGAGTTGTAATCTCATAATAAGCCGTTCTGAGCTTCCACATCGCCGAATCGGTCAACCGTTCACTGATAATGAGTTGTAATCTCATAACAAGCTATTCTAAGCTTCCACATTGCCGAATCGGTCAACCGTACATTGATAATGAGTTGTAATCTCATAACAAGCCATTCTGAGGTTCCACATCGCTGAATCGATCAACTGTTCACTGATAATGAGTTGTAATCTCATTACAAGCCGTTCTGAGGTTCCACATTATCTTATGCTGAATGTGGACCTCTTAATTCAACACAAACGCAACATAGTCCTTACACAATCAATGAATTCACAAAGACAAACATGAATTATTTTCTTTGCAAATGTGATTGAAGCGACCTGTTGCCTCCTAATTAGATGTGATTGTTGCAGTTTACCCTCAAAACGAGAGCCAACAACCTGACCATTGCTAATATGGAGGATTTTATAGTGCAAGTAGATGAAGAAAAGTCATTATTTATGAGAAATATGCATCTAGTTCATGAGAAATTGTTGTTATTCTATGAATTAAGACATGATTAAGCTTGTGAAAATGAAATGCAACTAGTCTAAGTATGAATTTGCAACTAGCTATGGAAGTAAAAGTGCAATTAATCTAAGAACTTGAATGCTTCTAATCTAGAAAGTAAAATGCTTGAAATCTAGAAATGAATGCCTTTTAAGCTAGAATTTGATTAGCAAAATGAATATAGAAAGCTTTTAAAGCATAAATTGAATTGTTAGCCCCTACAAATAGATCATGAATCAAAGCTAAACAATGTTCAATTCCAAATGAAAATTATGCTAATTATGCAAGAAAGTAAGCTAAAAGCATGAAATCAAAGCTAAATTTGCCTATAGTAATGATGCTCA
>MU223217.1:114154-195106 GCA_018584345.1 Thuja plicata
TAGGAATTAAGTGTAATGTCAGATTTATGCAAATTTGGGTTTTCTGCATTTGAAACTCAGTCAATTAAAGTCAATTAGGAGAAGAATTTGCCTAGTACAATAGGACTTTGAAGATGAGAAAATGCACTAAAATATTAGGTTATTAGGTGCCAATTTTGGGGTGTTACACACATCATCGAATCGGTCAATCATTCACTGATAATGAGTTGTAATCTCATAACAAGCCATTCTGAGGTTCCACATCACCGAATCGGTCAACCATTCACTGATAATGAGTTATAATCTCATAACAAGCCGTTCTGAGGTTCCACATCGCTGAATTGGTCAATCGTTCACTGATAATGAGTTGTAATCTCATAACAAGTAGTTCTAAGCTTCCACATCACTGAATCAGCCAATAATTCATTGATAATGAGTTGTAATCTCATAACAAGCCATTTTGAGGTTTCACATCACTGAATCGGTCAATTGTACATTGATAATGAGCTGTAATATCATAACAAGCCATTCTGAGGTTCCACATCGCTGAATCGGTCAACCATTCACTGATAATGAGTTGTAATCTCAAAACAAGCCATTCTAAGGTTCCACATCGCTGAATCAGTCAACCATACATTGATAATGAGCTGTAATCTCATAACAAGCTGTTCTGAGCTTCCACATCGCCGAATCGATCAACCGTTCACTGATAATGAGTTGGAATCTCATAAAAATCCATTCTAAGGTTACACATCGCCGAATTGGTCAACCGTTCACTGATAATGAGTTGTAATCTTATAAAAAGCTATTTTGAGCTTCCACATCACTGAATCGGTCAATCGTTCGTTGATAATGAGTTGTAATCTCATAACAAGCCATTCTGAGGTTCCACATCACCGAATCGGTCAACCGTACATTGATAATGAGTTGTAATCTCATAACAAGCCATTTTGAGGTTCCACATCACCAACTTGATCAACCATTTGCTAATAATGAGTTGTAATCTCATAACAAGCCGTTCTGAGGTTCCACATCACCGAATCGGTCAACCATACATTGATAATGAGCTGTAATCTCATAACAAGCCATTCTGAGGTTCCACGTCACCAAATCAGTCAACCGTTCACTGATAATGAGTTGTAATCTTATAACAAGCCATTCTAAGGTTCCACATCACCGAATCGATCAACCTTTTGCTGATAATGAGTTGTAATCTCATAACAAGCTATTCTGAGCTTCCACATCGCTGAATCAGTCAATCATTCACTGATAATGAGTTGTAATCTCATAAATAACTATTCTGAGCTTCCACATCGCCAAATCGGTCAACCGTTCACTGATAATAAGTTGTAATCTCATAACAAGCCATTCTAAGTTTCCACATAACTGAATCGGTCAAGCATTCGATAATAATGAGTTGTAATCTTATAACAAGCCGTTCTGAGGTTCCACATCGCCAAATCGGTCAACCATACATTGATAATGAGCTGTAATCTCATAACAAGCCGTTCTGAGCTTCCACATCGCCAAATTAGTCAACCGTTTGCTGATAATGAGTTGTAATCTCATAACAAGCCATTATGAGGTTCCATATCGCCGAATCGGGCAACTGTTCACTGATAATGAGTTGTAATCTAATAACAAGCTGTTCTGAGGTTCCACATCGCCGAATCAGTAAATTGTTCATTGATAATGAGTTGTAATATCATAACAAGCCATTCTGACATTCCACATCACCAAATCGGTCAACCGTACATTAATAATGAGCTGTTATCTCATAATAAGCTGTTCTGAGGTTCCACATTGCCAAATTAGTCAACTGTTCACTGGTAATGAGCTATTATCTCATAACAAGCCATTCTGAGGTTGTGCATCACTAAATCGGTCAATGGTTCACTGATAATGAGTTGTAATCTCATAACAAGCCATTCTAAGGTTCCACATCACCGAATCAGTCAACCGTACATTGATAATGAGCTGTAATCTCATAACAAGCTATTCTGAGGTTCCACATCACCGAATCGGTCAACCATTCTCTGATAATGAGCTATAATCTCATAACAAGCCATTCTGAGGTTCCAAATCACTGAATCTATCAATCATTCACTGATAATGAGTTGTAATCTCATAACAAGCTATTCTGAGCTTCCACATCACTGAATCGGTCAACTGTACATTGATAATAAGTCGTAATATCATAACAAGTCATTTTGAGCTTCCACATCACTGAATCAATCAACCATTTATTGATAATGAGTTGTAATCTCATAACAAGCTATTATGAGGTTCCACATCACCGAATTAGTCAACCATTCACTGATAATGAGCTATAATCTCATAACAAGCTATTTTGAGCTTCCACATCGCCGAATCGGTCAATCATTCGCTGATAATGAGTTGTAATCTCATAACAAGTCATTCTGAGCTTCCACATTGCCAAATCGGTTAACCGTTCACTGATAATGAGTTGTAATCTCATAACAAGCTGTTCTGAGCTTCCACATTGCCAAATTGGTCAACCATTCACTGATTATGAGTTGTAATCTCATAACAAGTTGTTCTTAGCTTCCACATCACCGAATCGGTCAACCGTACATTGATAATGAGTTGTAATCTCATAACAAGCCGTTTTGAGGTTCCACATCACCGAATTAATCAACCGTTTGTTGATAATGAGTTGTAATCTCATAACAAGCTATTTTGAGGTTCCACATCACCGAATCGGTCAATCATTCACTAATAATGAGTTGTAATCTAATAACAAGCTGTTATGAGGTTCCACATCACCAAATTGGTCAACCGTTCACTGATAATGAGTTGTAATCTCATAACCAGCCGTTCTGAGGTTCCACATAGCTGAATTGGTCAATCATTCACTGATAATGAGTTGTAATCTCATAACAAGTCATTCTGAGCTACCACATCACTGAATCGGTCAACCATACATTGATAATGAGCTGTAATCTCATAACAAGCAATTTTGAGCTTCCACATCGCGTAATCAATCAACCATTTGCTGATAATGAGTTGTAATCTCATAACAAGCTATTCTGAGCTTCCACATCACCAAATCGGTCAATCGTTCACTGATAATGAGTTGTAAACTCATAACAAGCCGTTCTGAGGTTCCACATCACCAAATTGGTCAACCGTACATTGATAATAAACTATAATCTCATAACAAGACCTTCTAAGATTCCACATCGCCAAATTAGTCAACCGTTCACTGATAATAAGTTGAAATCTCATAACAAGCTGTTCTGAGGTTCCACATGACCAAATCGGTCAACCGTTCACTGATAATGAGTTGTAACCTCATAACAAGCCGTTTTGAGTTTCCACATCGCTGAATCGGTCAATCATTCATTGATAATGAGCTGTAATCTCATAACAAGCTATTCTGAGCTTCCACATCGCCGAATCGGTCAACCGTTCACTGATAATGAGCTATAATCTCATAACAAGCTATTCTGAGGTTCCATATCACCGAATCAGTCAATTGTTCACTGATAGTGGGTGGTAATCTCATTAAAAGCTATTCTGAGGTTCCACATCACCGAATCGGTCAACCATTCACTGATAATGAGTTGTAATCTCATAACAAGCAGTTCTGAGGTTCCACATCGCCGAATCGGTCAACCGTACATTGATAATGAGCTATAATCTCATAACAAGCCATTCTGAGGTTCCACATCACCAAATCGGTCAATCGTTCACTGATAATGAGTTGTAATCTCATAATAAGCCATTCACTGATAATGAGTTGTAATCTCATAACAAGCTATTCTGAGCTTCCACATCACCGAATCAGTCAATCCTTCACTGATAATGAGTTATAATCTCATAACAAGCCATTCTGAGGTTCCACATCGCCGAATCAGTTAACCGTATGTTGATAATGAGCTGTAATCTCATAACAAACCGTTCTAAGCTTCCACATCACCGAATCGATTATCCATTTGCTGATAATGAGTTGTAATCTCATAACAAGCCATTCTAAGGTTCCACATTGCTAGATCGGTCAATCGTTTGCTGGTAATGAGTTGTAATGTCATTACAAGCCGTTTTGATGTTCCACATCACCGAATCGGTCAATCGTTTGTTGATAATGAGCTGTAATCTCATAACAAGCTGTTCTGAGCTTCCACATCACTGAATCGGTCAATTGTTCACTGATAATGAGTTGTAATCTCATAACAAACCATTCTGAGGTTCCACATCATCAAATCGGTCAACTGTTCACTGATAATGAGTTGTAATCTCATAACAAGCTGTTCTGAGGTTCCACATCAATGAATCGGTCAACCGTTCACTGATAATGAGCTATAATCTCATAACAAGCTATTCTAAGCTTCCACATCACCGAATCGGTCAATCGTACATTGATAATGAGTTGTAATCTCATAACAAGCCATTCTCAGGTTCCACATCGCTGAATTAGTCAACCATTTGCTGATAATGAGCTGTAATCTCATAACAAGCCATTCTAAGGTTCCACATCACCAAATCGGTCAATCATTCACTGATAATAAGTTATAATCTCATAACAAGCCGTTTTGAGGTTCCACATCGCTGAATCGGTCAACTGTACATTGATAATGAGTTGTTATCTCATAACAAGCCATTCCGAGCTTCCACATCGCCGAATCAATCAATCATTCACTGATAATGAGTTGTAATCTCATAACAAGCCATTCTGAGGTTCCACAATGCTGAATTGGTCAACTGTTCATTGATAATGAGTTGTAATCTCATAACAAGCTATTCTAAGGTTCCACATCACTGAATCGGTCAACTGTTCGCTGATAATGAGTTGTAATCTCATAACAAGCCATTCTGAGCTTCCACATCATCGAATCGGTCAACCGTTCGCTGATAATGAGCTGTAATCTCATAACAAGCTGTTCTGAGCTTCCACATCGCCGAATCAGTCAACTGTACATTGATAATGAGTTGTAATCTCATAACAATCCATTCTCAGGTTCCACATCGTCGAATCGATCAACCGTTCATTGATAATGAGTTTTAATCTCATAATAAGCCATTTTGAGGTTCCACATCACCGAATTGGTCAATCATTCACTAATAATGAGTTGTAATCTTATAACAAGCCATTCTGAGGTTCCACATCACTGAATCGGTCAATTGTTCGCTGATAATGAGTTGTAATCTCATAACAAGCCGTTTTGAGGTTCAACGTCACCGAATCGGTGAACCGTTCGCTGATAATGAGCTATAATCTCATAACAAGCTATTCTGAGCTTCCACATTGCTGAATCGGTCAATCGTTCATTGATAATGAGTTGTAATCTCATAACAAGCCATTCTGAAGTTCCACATCGCCGAATCGGTCAACCATACATTGATAATGAGCTGTGCTCTCATAACAAGCCATTCTCAGGTTCCACATCACTGAATCGGTCAACCGTTCGTTGATAATGAGTTGTAATCTCATAACAAGCCACTCTAAGGTTACACATTGCCGAATCAGTCAACCGTACATTGATAATGAGCTGTAATCTCATAACAAGCCATTCTGAGCTTCCACATCGCTGAATAGATCAATCGTTCGCTGATAATGATTTGTAATCTCATAACAAGCCATTCTGAGGTTCCACATCACCGAATCGGTCAACTGTTCACTAATAATGAGCTGTAATCTCATAACAAGCTGTTCTGAGCTTCCACATTGCTGAATCAGTCAACCGTACATTGATAATGAGCTGTAATCTAATAACAAGCCGTTTTGAGGTTCCACATTGCCGAATCGGTCAATCGTTCACTGATAATGAGTTGTAATCTTATAACAAGTTGTTCTGGGGTTCCACATCTCTGAATCGGTCAACTGTTTACTGATAATGAGTTGTAATCTCATAACAAGCCATTCTGAGCTTCCACATCGTCGAATCGGTTAACCGTTCACTAATAATGGGTTGTAATCTCATAACAAGCCATTCTAAGATTCCACATCGCCAAATCAGTCAACCGTACATTGATAATGAGCTGTAATCTCATAAAAGGCCATACTAAGCTTCCACATTGTCGAATCGGTCAGCTAATCACTAATAATGAGTTTTAATCTCTTAACAAGCCATTCTGAGGTTCCACATCGCTGAATCGGTCAACCGTTCACTGATAATGAGCTGTAATCTCATAACAAGCTGTTCTGAGGTTCCACATCACCGAATTGGTCAATCATTCATTAATAATGAGTTGTAATCTCCTAACAAGCCGTTCTAAGGTTCCACATCACTGAATCGGTCAACCGTACATTGATAATGAGCTGTAATCTCATAACAAGACATTCTAAGGTTCCACATCGCCAAATCGGTTAACCATTTGCTGATAATGATTTGTAATCTCATAACAAGCCATTCTGGGGTTCCACATCGCCGAATCGGTCAACCGTACATTGATAATGAGTTGTAATCTCATAACAAGCCGTTCTAAGGTTCCATATCGCCAAATCGATCAACCGTTCACTGATAATGAGTTGTAATCTCATAACAAGCCATTCTGAGGTTCCACATCACTCAATTGGTGAATCATTTGCTGATAATTAGCTGTAATCTCATAACAAGCTGTTCTGAGCTTCCACATCACCGAATCCGTCAATCGTACATTGATATAGATTTGTAATCTCATAATAAGCCATTCTGAGGTTTCACATCGCCGAATGATCAACTGTTCACTGATAATGAGTTTTAATCTCATAACAAGCCATTCTTAGGTTCCACATCGCTGAATTGGTCAACCGTTCTCTGATAATGAGTTGTAATCTCATAACAAGCTATTCAGAGGTTCCACATCGCCGAATCGGTCAACCATACATTGATAATGAGCTATAATCTCATAACAAGCCATTATGAGGTTCTGCATCACCAAATCAGTTAACCATTCGCTAATAATGACTTGTAATCTCATAACAAGCCATTCTAGGGTTCCACATCGCTGAATCAGTCAACCGTTCACTGATAATGAGTTTTAATCTCATAACAAGCTGTTCTGGGCTTTCGCATCGCCGAATCGGTCAATTATTCGCTGATAATGAGTTGTAATCTCATAACAAGCTATTCTTAGCTTCCACATCACTGAATCAGTCAACCGTTCACTGATAATGAGTTGTAATCTCATAACAAGCTGTTGTAAGGTTCCACATCGCCAAATCGGTCAATCGTTCACTGATAATGAGTTGTAATCTCATAACAAGCTGTTCAGAGGTTCCAGATCACCGAATCAATCAACTGTACATTTATAATAAGCTGTAATCTCATAACAAGCCATTCTAAGCTTCCACATCGCCGAATCGATCAACCGTTCACTGATAATGAGTTGTAATCTCATAACAAGCCATTTTGAGGTTTCACATCACCGAATCAGTCAACCGTACATTGATAATGATCTGTAATCTCATAACAAGCCATTCTGAGGTTCCACATTGCTGACTCGGTCAACCATTCACTGATAATGAGCTGTAATCTCATAACAAGCCATTCTAAGGTTCCACATCGCCAAATCGGTCAATCGTTCACTGATAATGAGTTGCAATCTCATAAAAAGGTGTTCTAAGCTTCCACATTACCGAATCAGTCAACCGTACATTGATAATGAGTTGTAATCTCATAACAAGCCATTCTGAGCTTCCACATCACTGAATCGATCAACCATTCGCTGATAATGAGTTGTAATCTCATAACAAGCTGTTCTGAGCTTCCACATCACCAAATTGGTCAATCGTTCATTGATAATGAGTTGTAATCTCATAACAAGCCATTCTAAGGTTCCACATCGCTAAATTGGTCAACCATTCATTGATAATGAGCTGTAATCTCATAACAAGCCATTCTGAGCTTCCACATCACCGAACCGGTCAACCGTTCACTGATAATGAGTTGTAATCTCATAAGAAGCCATTCTGAAATTCCACATCACCGAATCGGTCAACCGTTCACTAATAATGAGTTGTAATCTCATAACAAGCCATTCTGGGCTTCCACATCACTGAATAAGTCAACCGTTCATTGATAATGAGCTGTAATCTCTAACAACCTATTCTGAGCTTTCACATCGCTAAATCGGTCAACCGTACATTGATAATGAGTTATAATCTTATAACAAGCCGTTGTAAGGTTCCACAGCGCTGAATCGATCAATTGTTCGCTGATAAAGAGTTGTAATCTCATAACATCCCGTTCTGAGGTTCCACATTGCCAAATTGGTCAATCGTTCACTGATAATGAGTTGTAATCTCATAACAAGCCATTTTGATATTCCACATGACCGAATCAGTAAACTCTTCGCTGATAATGAGTTGTAATCTCATAACAAGCTATTCTAAGGTTCCACATCGTCGAATCGGTCAACCGTTCACTAATAATGAGCTGTAATCTCATAACAAGCTGTTCTGAGGTTCCACATCGCCGAATCGGTCAATCGTTCATTGATAATGAGTTTTAATCTTATAACAAGTCGTTCTGAGGTTCCACATCACTGAATTGGCCAACCATACATTAATAATGAGCTGTAATCTCATAACAAGCCGTTCTGAGTTTTCACATCGCTGAATCGGGCAACCGTTCACTAATAATGAGTTGTAATCTCATAAAAATCCATTCTGAGGTTCCACATCACCGAATTGGTCAACCGTACATTGATAATAGGTTGTAATCTCATAACAAGCCATTTTGAGCTCCCACATTGCCGAATCGATCAACCATTCACTGATAATGAGTTGTAATCTCATAACAAGCCATTCTGAGGTTCCACATTGCGAAATCAGTCAACCGTTCATTAATAATGAGTAGTAATCTCATAACAAGCTATTTTGAGCTTCCACATCGCTGAATCGGTCAATTGTTTGCTGATAATGAGTTGTAATCTCATAACAAGCTATTTTGAGCTTCCACATCACTGAATTGGTCAATCGTTCGTTGATAATGGGTTGTAATCTCATAACATGCCATTCTAAGCTTCCACATTGCCGAATCGATCAACCGTTCACTGATAATGAGTTGTAATCTCATAACAAGCCATTTTGAGGTTCCACATCGCCAAATTGGTCAACTATACATTGATAATGAGCTGTAATCTCATAACAAGCCATTCTGAGGTTCCACATCGCTGAATCAGTCAACCATTCGCTGATAATGAGTTGTAATCTCATAACAAGCCATTCTGTGGTTCCACATCACCGAATTGGTCAACCGTTCGCTGATAATGAGCTGTAATCTCATAAAAAGCTATTCTGAGGTTCCACATCACTGAATCGGTCAATCATTCAATGATAATGATTTATAATCTCATAACAAGCCATTCTGAGGTTCCACATCGCCGAATCAGTCAACCGTTCGTTGATAATGATTTATAATCTCATAACAAGTCATTCTGAGCTTCCACATTGCCAAATCGGTCAACCGTTCGCTGATAATGAGTTTTAATATCATAAGAAGCCGTTCTGAGGTTCCATATCGCAGAATCAGTCAATCATTCACTGATAATGAGTTGTAATCTCATAACAAGACATTTTGAGCTTCCACATTGCTGACTCGATCAACTGTTCACTGATAATGAGCTATAATCTCATAACAAGCCGTTTTGAGGTTCCACATCACCAAATCGGTCAACTGTTCGCTGATAATGAGTTGTAATCTCATAACAAGCCATTCTGAGCTTCCACATCACCGAATCGGTCAATCATTCACTGATAATGAGTTATAATCTCATAACAAGCCATTCTGAGGTTCCACATTGCCGAATCGGTCAACCGTTTGCTGATAACAAGTTGTAATCTCATAACAAGTTGTTCTAAGGTTCCACATCACCAAATTGGTCAATCATTCACTGATAATGAGTTGTAATCTTATAACAAGCTGTTCTGAGATTCCACATAACTGAATCGGTCAATTGTTCGCTGATTATGAGTTGTAATCTCATAACAAGCCATTCTGAGGTTCCATATCACCGAATCGGTCAACCGTTCACTGATAATGAGTTGTAATCCCATAACAAGCTATTCTAAGCTTCCACATCGCCAAATTAGTCAATCGTTTATTGATAATGAGCTATAATCTCAATCAAGCCATTCTAAGGTTCCACATCGCTGAATCGGTTAACCGTTCATTGATAATGAGCTGTGATCTCATAACAAGCCATTCTAAGGTTCCACATTGCCAAATCGGTCAACCATTCGCTGATAATGAGTTGTAATCTCATAACAAGCCATTCTGAGGTTTCACATCACTGAATCAGTCAACCGTTCGCTTATAATGAGCTGTAATTTCATAACAAGCTGTTCTGAGGTTCCACATTGCCAAATTGGTCAATCATTTGCTGATAATGATTTGTAATCTCATTACAAGCTATTTTGAGGTTCCACATCGCTGAATCAGTCAACTATTCACTGATAATGAGCTATAATCTCATAACAAGCTATTTTGAGGTTCCACATCACCGAATCGGTCAATTATTCACTAATAATGATGTAATGGCATAACAAGCTGTTATGAGGTTCCACATCATCGAATTAGTCAACTATTTGCTGATAATGAGTTATAATCTCATAATAAGCCATTCTGAGGTTCCACATCGTCAAATCAGTCAACTATTCACTGATAATGAGCTGTAATCTCATAACAAGCTATTCTGAGCTTGTACATCATTGAATCAGTCAACCTTACATTAATAATGAGTTTTAATCTCATAACAAGCCATTCTGAGGTTCCACATCGCCGAATCGATCAACCATTCACTGATAATGAGTTGTAATCTCATAACAAGCTATTCTAAGCTTCCACATCACCAAATCAGTCAATCATTCACTGATAATGAGTTTTAATCTCATAACAAGCTGTTCTGAGCTTCCACATCGCCGAATCGATCAACCGTTCACTGATAATGAGTTGTAATCTCATAACAAGCTGTTCTGAGCTTCCATATCACCGAATCGGTCAATCATTCATTGATAATGAGTTGTAATCTCATAACAAGCTATTCTGAGCTTCCACATCACTGAATCGGTCAACCGTTCACAGATAATGAGTTGTAATCTCATAACAAGTCATTCTAAGCTTCCACATCACCAAATCGGTCAATCGTTCGCTGATAATGAGTTGTAATCTAATAACAAGCCATTTTGAGCTTCCACATCGCCGAATCAGTCAATCGTTGATTGATAATGAGCTATAATCTCATAACAAGATGTTCTAAGCTTCCACATCGCTGAATCGGTCAAACCTACATTGATAATGAGTTGTAATCTCATAACAAGCAGTTCTGAGCTTCCACATCCCCGAATCGGTCAACCTTACATTCATAATGAGTTTTAATCTCATAAAAGGCCATTCTGAGGTTCCACATCGTCGAATCGATCAACCGTTCACTGATAATGAGTTGTAATCTCATAACAAGCTATTCTAAGGATCCACATCACCGAATCGGTCAATCATTCACTGATAATGAGTTGTAATCTCATAACAAGCCATTTTGATGTTCCACAGCACTAAATCGGTCAACTGTACATTGATAATGAGCTGTAATCTCATAACAAGCCATTGTGAGCTTCCACATTGCCGAATCAGTCAACCGTTCATTGATAATGAGCTATAATCTCATAACAAGCTATTCTGAGCTTCCACATCGTCGAATCGGTCAACCGTACATTGATAATGAGTTGTAATCTCATATCAAGCCATTCTGAGCTTCCACATCACCAAATCGGTCAACCTTACATTGATAATGAGTTTTAATCTCATAACAAGCTGTTCTGAGGTTCCACATCGCCGAATCGATCAACCGTTCACTGATAATGAGTTATAATTTCATAACAAGCCGTTCTAAGGCTCCACATCGCCGAATCGGTCAATCATTCACTGATAATGAGTTGTAATCTCATAACAAGCCATTCTGAGGTTCCACATTGCTAAATTGGTCAACCGTACATTAATAATGAGCTATAATCTCATAATAAGCCATTTTGAGCTTCCACATCGCCAAATCGGTCAACCGTTCGCTGAAAATGAGCTGTAATCTCATAACAAGCTGTTCTAAGCTTCCACATCGCTAAATCGGTCAACCGTTCATTGATAATGAGTTATAATGTCATAACAAGCCGTTCTAAGGTTCCACATCACCGAATCGGTCAACCGTTCGCTAATAATGAGTTGTAATCTCATAACAAGCCCTTCTGAGCTTCCACATCACCAAATTGATCAACCATTCACTGATAATGAGCTGTAATCTCATAACAAGTTGTTCTAAGCTTCTACATCACCAAATCAGTCAACCGTACATTGATAATGAGTTGTAATCTCATAATAAGGCATTCTGAGGTTCCACATCGCTGAATCGATCAATCGTTCACTGATAATGAGTTGTAATCTCATACCAAGCCATTCTGAGGTTCCACATCATCGAATCGGTCAACCGTTCACTGATAATGAGTTGTAATATCATAATAAGCCTTTCTGAGGTTGCACATCACCGAATCAGTCAACCATTCACTGATAATGAGTTGTAATCTCATAACAAGCCGTTCTAAGGTTCCACATCGCCGAATCAGTCAACTATTCACTGATAATGAGTTGTAATCTCATAACAAGCTGTTATGAGCTTTCACATCACTGAATCAGTCAACCATTCACTGATAATGAGCTATAATCTCATAACAAGTTGTTCTAAGCTTCCACATCACCGAATGGGTCAACTGTTCACTGATAATGAGTTGTAATCTCATAACAATCCATTCTGAGGTTCCACATCGCTGAATTGGTCAACCATTCGCTGATAATGAGTTGTAATCTCATAACAAGCCATTCCAAGCTTACACATCGCCGAATCAGTCAACTGTTCGCTGATAATGAGCTATAATCTCATAACAAGCTATTTTGAGCTTTCACGTCACTGAATCAGTCAACCATACATTGATAATGAGTTGTAATGTCATAACAAGCTGTTATGAGGTTCCATATCACCAAATTAATCAACCGTTCACTGATAATGAGTTGTAATCTCGTAACAAGCCATTCTGAGGTTCCACATCACCGAATTGGTCAACTAGTTGGTCTAAGGTTCCACATCAGCGAATCGGTCAATCGTTCACTGATAATGAGTTGTAATCTCATAACAAGGCATTTTGACGTTCCACATCACTGAATCAGTCAACTAGTTGCTGATAATGAGTTGTAATCTCATAGCAAGCCATTCTGAGGTTCCACATCGCCGAATTGGTCAACCGTTCAATGATAATGAGCTGTAATCTCATAACAAGCTGTTCTGAGCTTCCACATCACCGAATCAGTCAATCGTTCATTGATAATGAGTTGTAATCTCATAACAAGCCATTATGAGGTTCCACATCACCAAATTGGTCAACTATACATTGATAATGAGCTGTAATCTCTTAACAAGCCATTCTGAGGTTCCACATCACTGAATCGGTCAAGCGTTAGCTGATAATGAGTTGTAATCTCATAACAAGCCATTCTGAGGTTCCACATAGCCGAATCAGTCAACCGTATATTGAGAAGAAGTTGTAATCTCATAACAAGCCATTCTGAGGTTCCACATCGCCGAATCGATCAACCGTTCACTGATAATGAGTTGTAATCTCATAACAAGCCATTCTAAGGTTCCACATCACTGAATCAGTCAGCCGTTCACTGATAATGAGCTATAATCTTATAACAAGCTATTTTGAGCTTCCACATTGCTGAATCGGTCAATCGTTCATTGATAATGAGTTGTAATCTCATAACAAGCCGTTCTGAGGTTCCACATCACTGAATCGGTCAACTATAGATTAATAATGAGCTATAATCTCATAACAAGCCGTTCTGAGGTTTCACATCACCAAATCGGTCAACCGTTCGCTAATAATGAGTTGTACTCTCATAACAAGCCGTTCTAAGGTTCCACATCGCTGAATCGGTCAATCGTACATTGATAATGAGCTATAATCTCATAACAAGCCGTTCTAAGGTTCCACATCGCTGAATCGGTCAACCATTCGCTAATAATGAGTTGTAATCTCATAACAAGCTATTTTGAGCTTCCACATCAGCGAATCGGTCAACCGTTCGCTGATAATGAGTTGTAATCTCATAACAAGCTATTCTAAGCTTCCACATCGCCGAATTGGTCAACCGTTCACTGATAATGAGTTGTAATCTGATAACAAGCCATTCTGGGGTTCCACTTTGCTGAATCGGTCAACCGTACATTGATAATGAGCTATAATCTCATAACAAGCCGTTCTGAGCTTCCACATCGCCGAATCGGTCAACCATTCGTTGATAATGAGTTGTGATCTCATAACAAGCTGTTCTGAGGTTCCACATCACTGAATCGGTCAACGGTTTGCTGATAATGAGCTATAATATCATAACAAGCTGTTCTGAGGTTCCACATCACTAATCGGTCAATTGTTCATTGATAATGAGTTGTAATCTCATAACATGCCATTCTGAGGTTCCACATCACCGAATCGGTCAACCGTACATTGATAATGAGCTGTAATATCATAGCAAGCCGTTCTGAGGTTCCACATCGCCGAATCGGTCAATCGTTCACTAATAATGAGTTATAATCTCATAACAAGCCGTTCTAAGGTTCCACATCATCGAATCGGTCAACCGTACAATTGATAATGAGCTATAATCACATAAAACGCCATTCTGAGCTTCCACATCACCGAATAAGTCAACCATTCACTGATAATGAGTTGTAATCTCATAACAAACCATTCTGAGGTTCTACATCGCCAAATTGGTCAACCGTTTGCTAATAATGAGTTGTGATCTCATAACAAGCTATTTTGAGCTTCCACATTGCCGAATCGGTCAATTGTTTGTTAATAATGAGTTGTAATCTCATAACAAGCTGTTCTAAGCTTCCACATCACTGAATCAGTCATCCGTTCACTGATAAGGAGTTGTAATCTCATAACAAGCCATTATGAGCTTCCACATCGCTGAATTGATCAACCATTTACTGATAATGAGTTGTAATCTACTTACAAGCCGTTCTGAGGTTCCACATTGCCGAATCAGTCAACTGTACATTGATAATGAGTTGTAATCTCATAACAAGCCATTCTGAGATTCCACATTGCCGAATCAGTCTACTGTTCACTGATAATGAGTTGTAATCTCATAACAAGCCATTCTGAGGTTCCACATCACCAAATCGGTCAACCGTACATTTATAATGAGCTATAATCTCATAACAAGCCATTCTGAGGTTCCACATCGCCAAATCGATCAACTATTCACTGATAATGAGTTGTAACCTCATAACAAGCCATTCTAAGGTTCCACATTGCCGAATCAGTCAACCGTATATTGATAATGAGCTGTAATCTCATAACAAGCCATTTTGAGCTTCCACATCGCTGAATCGGTCAACCATTTGCTGATAATGAGTTGTAATCTCATAACAAGCCATTTTGAGGTTCCACATCACCGAGTCAGTCTATCGTTCACTGATAATAAGTTGTAATCTCATAACAAGCCATTCTGAGCTTCCACATCGTCGAATGGGTCAGTCATTTCCTGATAATGAGCTACAATCTCATAACAAGCTATTCTGAACTTCCACATCACCGAATCGGTCAATTGTTTGCTGATAATGAGCTGTAATATCATAACAATCTATTCTGAGGTTCCACATCGCCGAATCGGTCAACCATTTGCTGATAATGAGATGTAATCTCATAACAAGCCGTTCTAAGCTTCCACATCACCGAATCTGTCAACCGTTCACTGATAATGAGCTATAATCTCATAACAAGCTATTCTGAGCTTCCACATCGCTGAATCGGTCAACCGTACATTGATAATGAGTTGTAATCTCATAACACGCCGTTCTGAGGTTCCACATCGCTGAATCAATCAACCATTCACTGATAATGAGTTGTAATCTCATAACAAGCTATTCTAAGGTTCCACATCACTGAATCGATCAATCATTCACTGATAATGAGTTGTATTCTCATAACAAGCCATTCTGAGGTTCCACATCACCGAATTGGTCAACCGTTCGCTGATAATGAGTTTTAATCTCATAACAAGCCATTCTGAGGTTCCACATAGCCAAATCGGTCAACCGTTTGTTGATAATGAGCTATAATCTCATAACAAGCTATTCTGAGCTTCCACATCGCCGAATTGGTTAATTATTCATTGATAATGAGTTGTAATTTCATAACAAGCCATTCTGAGGTTCCACATCGCTGAATCAGTCAACTATACATTGATAATGAGCTGTAATCTCATAACAAGCTATTTTGAGGTTCCACATCGCCAAATCGGTCAACCATTCACTGATAATGAGTTGTAATCTCATAACAAGCCATTCTGAGGTTCCACATTGCCAAATCGGTCAACCATACATTGATAATGAGCTGTAATCTCATAACAAGCCATTTTGAGCTTCCACATTGCTGAATCGATCAATCGTTCGCTGATAATGAGTTGTAATCTCATAACAAGCCATTCTGAGGTTCCACATCACCAAATCAGTCAACCTTTCACTGATAATGAGCTATAATCTCATAACAAGCTATTCTGAGCTTCCACATCACCGAATCGGTCAATCATTCATTGATAATGAGTTGTAATCTCATAACAAGCCATTCTGAGGTTCTACATCACCGAATTGGTCAACCATACATTGATAATGAGCTTTAATCTGATAACAAGTCATTCTAAGGTTCCACATCACCGAATCGGTCAACCATTCACTGATAATGAGTTGTAATCTCATAACAAGCCATTCTGAGGTTCCACATCGCCGAATCGGTCAACCATACATTGATAATGAGCTGTACTCTCATAACAAGCGATTCTGAGGTTCCACATCATCGAATCAGTCAACTATTCACTGATAATGAGTTGTAATCTCATACGAAGCTGTTCTGAGGTTCCACATTTCCGAATCGGTCAACCGTTCACTGATAATGAGTTGTAATCTCATAACAAGCTGTTCTGAGCTTCCACATCACTGAATCAGTCAATCATTCACTGATAATGAGTTTTAATCTCATAACAAGCTGTTCTGAGCTTCCACATCGCTGAATCGGTCAACCGTTCGCTGATAATGAGTTGTAATCTCATAACAAGTCATTATGAGCTTCCACATCGCTGAATCGGTCAACCATTCGCTAATAATGAGTTGTAATCTCATAACAAGCCATTCTGAGGTTCCACATCATTGAATCGGTCAATCGTACATTTATAATGAGCTGTGATCTCATAACAAGCCATTCTGAGCTTCCACATCGCCAAATCGGTCAACCGTTTGCTGATAATGTGTTGTAATCTCATAACAAGCCGTTCTAAGGTTCCACATCGCCGAATCGATCAACCATTTGCAGATAATGAGCTGTAATCTTATAACAAGCTGTTCTGAGGTTCCACATCGCTGAATCAATCAATCATTCATTGATAATGAGTTGTAATCCCATAACAAGCCATTCTGAGGTTCCACATCGCCGAATCGATCAACCTTACATTGATAATGAGCTGTAATCTCATAACAAGCTGTTTTGAGGTTCCACATCACTGAATCGGTCAATCGTTCACTGATAATGAGTTTTAATCTCATAACAAGCCATTCTGAGGTTCCACATCACCGAATCGGTCAACCGTACATTCATAATGAGCCGTAATCTCATAACAAGCCATTCTGAGCTTCCACATCACCAAATCGGTCAACCGTTCACTGATAATGAGTTGTAATCTCATAACAAGCCATTCAAAGGTTCCACATCACTGAATCAGTCAACCGTTCACTGATAATGAGTTGTAATCTCATAACAAGCTGTTATGATCTTCTACATCGCCGAATCGGTCAATCGTTCGCTGATAATGAGTTGTAATCTCATAACAAGTTGTTCTGAGCTTCCACATCACCGACTCGGTCAACCATTCACTGATAATGAGCTGTAATCTCATAAAAAGCTATTCTTAGCTTTCACATCACTGAATCGGTCAACTATTTGCTGATAATGAGTTGTAATCTCATAACAAGCTGTTCTGAGCTTCCACATCATCCAATCCATCAACCGTTCACTGATAATGAGTTGTAATCTCATAATAAGCCATTCTGAGGTTCCACATTGCCGAATCGGTCAACTGTACATTGATAATGAGCTATAATCTCATAACAAGCCGTTCTAAGCTTCCACATCACCAAATTGATCAAGCGTTCGCTGATGATGAGTTGTAATCTCATAACAAGCTGTTCTGAGGTTCCACATCGCCGAATCGGTCAACTGTACATTGATAATGAGCTCTAATCTCATAAAAAGCCATTCTGAGGTTCCAAATTGCCAAATCGGTCAACCATTCACTGATAATGAGTTGTAATCTCATAACAAACCGTTCTAAGGTTCCACATCGCTGAATTGATCAATTGTTCACTAATAATGACCTGTAATCTCATAACAAGCTATTCTAAGGTTCCACATTGCCGAATCGGTCAATCATTCACTGATAATGAGTTGTAATCTCATAACAAGCCATTCTGAGCTTCCACATCGCTGAATCAGTCAACCGTTCACTGATAATGAGTTGTAATCTCATAACAAGTCATTCTGAGGTTCCACATCATCGAATCGGTCAACCGTTCACTGATAATGAGTTGTAATCTCATAACAAGTCATTCTGAGCTTCCACATCGCCAAATCGGTCAATCATTCATTGATAATAAGCTATAATCTCATAACAAGCTATTTTAGGCTTCCACATCGCCGAACTGGTCAATCGTTCGCTGATAATGAGCTATAATCTCATAACAAGCCATTCTAAGGTTCCACATCACCGAATCGGTCAACTGTTCACTGATAATGAGTTGTAATCTCATAACAAGCCATTCTGAGCTTCCACATCACCAAATCGGTCAACTGTTCACTGATAATGAGCTATAATCTCATAACAAGCTATTTTGAGCTTCCACATCACCAAATCGGGCAACCATACATTGATAATGAGTTGTAATCTCATAGCAAGCCATTCTAAGGTTCCACATCACAAAATCGATCAACCGTTCGTTGATAATGAGTTGTAATCTCATAACAAGCCATTTTGAGGTTCCACATCGCTGAATCAGTCAATCATTCACTGATAATGAGTTGTAATCTCATAACAAGCTGTTCTGAGGTTGCACATCACTGAATCGGTTAACCGTTTGCTGATAATGAGTTGTAATCTCATAACAAGCCGTTCTGAGGTTCCACATCGCAGAATCAGTCAACCGCTCACTGATAATGAGCTATAATCTGATAACAAGCTATTCTAAGCTTCTACATCGCCGAATCGGTTAATCGTTTATTGATAATAAGTTGTAATCTCATAACAAGCCATTCTGAGGTTCCACATCACCGAATTGGTCAACCGTACATTGATAATGAGCTGTAATCTCATAACAAGCCATTCTGAGGTTCCACATCACCGAATCGATCAACCGTTCGCTGATAATGAGTTATAATCCCGTAACAAGCCATTCTGAGGTTCCACATTGCTGAATCGGTCAACCATACATTGATAATGAGCTATAATCTCATAAAAAGCCATTCTGAGCTTCCACATCATTGAATCGATCAACCGTTCACTGATAATGAGTTGTAATCTCATAACAAGCCGTTCAGAGTTTCCACAGCACCGAATCGGTCAACCGTTCACTGATAATGAGCTGTAATCTCATAACAAGCTATTTTGAGCTTGCACATTGCCGAATCGGTCAGTCGTTCATTGATAATGAGTTGTAATCTCATAACAAGCCATTCTGAGGTTCCACATCGCCGAATCAGTCAACCATACATTGATAATGAGCTGTAATCTCATAACAAGCTATTTTGAGCTTCCACTTCACTGAATCAGTCAACCGTTCACTGATAATAAGATTTAATCTCATAATAAGCCATTCTGAGGTTCCACATCACCAAATCAGTCAACGGTACATTAATAATGAGCTATAATCTCATAACAAGCTGTTCTGATGTTCCACATCACCGAATCAGTCAACCATTCACTGATAATGAGTTGTAATCTCATAACAAGCTGTTCTGAGGTTCCACATCACCGAATCGGTCAACCGTTCATTGATAATGAGTTGTAATCTCATAACAAGCTGTTCTGAGCTTCCACATCGCGGAATCGGTCAATCATTCACTGATAATGAGTTGTAATCTCATAACAAGCTATTCTGAGGTTTGACATCGCCGAATCGGTCAACCATTCACTGATAATGAGTTGTAATCTCATAACAAGCCATTCTGAGCTTCCACATTGCCGAATCGGTCAATCGTTCACTGATAATGAGTTCTAATCTCATAACAAGCCGTTCTGAGGTTCCACATCACCGAATCAGTAACGGTACATTGATAATGAGCTGTAATCTCATAACAAACTGTTCTGAGCTTCCACATCACCGAATTGGTCAACCATTCACTGATAATGAGTTGTAATCTCATAAAACTGAGGTTCCACATCGTCGAATCGGTCAACCGTTCACTGATAGTGAGCTGTAATCTCATAACAAGCTATTCTAGGGTTCCACATCACCAAATCGGTCAATCGTTCACTGATAATGAGCTGTAATTTGATAACAAGCTGTTCTAAGCTTCCACATCACCGAATCAGTCAATCGTTCACTGATAATGAGTTGTAATATCATAACAAGCCATTCTGAGGTTCCACATCGCCGAATCGGTCAACTGTACATTGATAATGAGCTGTAATCTTATAACAAGTTGTTCTAAGCTTCCACATCACTGAATCGGTCAACTGTTTGCTGATAATGACTTGTAATCTCATAACAAGCCGTTCTGAGGTTCTACATTGCCAAATCGGTCAACCATTCACTGATAATGAGTTGTAATCTCATAACAAGCTATTCTGAGCTTCCACATCACCGAATCGGTCAATCATTCACTGATAATGAGTTGTAATCTCATAACAAGCTGTTCTGAGCTTTCACATCACTGAATCGGTCAACCGTTCACTGATAATGAGTTGTAATCTCATAACAAGCCATTCTGAGCTTCCACATTGCTGAATCGATCAATTGTTCGTTGATAATGAGTTGTAATCTCACAACAAGCCATTGTGAGGTTCCACATCACCGAATCGGTCAACCGTACATTGATAATGAGCTATAATATCATAACAAGCCATTCTGAGGTTCCACATCACCAAATTAGTCAATCATTGGCTGATAATGAGATGTAATCTTATAACAAGCTATTCTCAGCTTCCACATCACTGAATCGGTCAATCGTTTGATGATAATGAGTTGTAATCTCATAACAAGCTATTTTGAGCCTCCACATCGCTGAATGGGTCAACCGTTCACTGATAATGAGCTGTAATCTCATAACAAGCTATTCTGAGCTTCCACATTGCTGAATCAGTCAATCGTACATTGATAATGAGTTGTAATCTCATAACAAGCCATTCTAAGGTTCCACATCATCGAATCAATCAACCGTTCACTGATAATGAGTTGTAGTCTCATAACAAGCCATTCTGAGGTTCCACATTACTGAATCAGTAAGTCATTCACTGATAATGAGTTTTAATCTCATAACAAGCTGTACTAAGGTTCCACGTCACCGAATTGGTCAACCATTCACCGATAATGAGTTGTAATCTCATAACAAGCCATTCTGAGGTTCCACATCGCCGAATTGGTCAACTGTTCACTAATAATGAGCTATAATCTCATAACAAGCTATTTTGAACTTCCACATTGCCAAATCGGTCAATCATTCATTCATAATGAGTTCTAATCTCATAACAAGCCATTCTGAGGTTCCACATCGCCGAATCGGTCAACCGTACATTGATAATGAGCTGTAATCTCATAACAAGCCGTTTTGAGGTTCCACATCGCCGAATCAGTAAACCGTTCACTGATAATGAGTTATAATCTCATAACAACACATTCTGAGGTTCCACATCACTGAATTGGTCAACCGTCCATTGATAATGAGCTGTAATCTCATAACAAGCCATTTTGAGCTTCTACATCGCCGAATCGATCAACCATTCACTGATAATGAGTTGTAATCTCATAATAAGCCTTTTTGAGGTTCCACATCGCCGAATTGGTCAATCGTTCACTAATAATGAGCTATAATCTCATAACAACCTGTTCTGAGCTTCCACATCATCGAATCGGTCAATCGTTCGCTGATAATGAGCTATAATCTTATAACAAGCCATTCTGAGGTTCCATATCGTCGAATCAGTCAACCGTTCACTGATAATGAGTTTTAATCTCATAACAAGTGGTTCTGAGGTTCCACATCGCCAAATTGGTCAACCGTACATTAATAATGAGCTGTAATCTCATAATAAGCCATTCTTATGTTCCACATCACCGAATCGGTCAACCATTGGCTGATAATGAGTTGTAATCTCATAACAAGCTGTTTTGAGGTTCCACATCGCTGAATCGGTCAACCGTTCACTAATAATGAGTTGTAATCTCATAATAAGTTGTTCTAAGCTTTCACATCACCAAATCGGTCAATCATTTGCTGATAATGAGTTGTAATCTCATAACAAGCTATTCTGAGCTTTCACATCGCCGAATCGGTCAACCGTTCACTGATAATGAGTTATAATCTCATAACAAGCCGTTCTAAGCTTCCACATCACCGAATTGATCACCCGTTCGCTGATAATGAGTTGTAATCTCATAACAAGCTATTCTAAGGTTCCACATCATTGAATCGGTCAACCGTACATTGATAATGAGCTGTAATCTCATAACAAGCTATTCTAAGCTTCCACATGACCAAATCAGTCAACTGATCTCTGATAATGAGTTATAATCTTATAACAAGCCATTCTGAGTTTCCACATCACTGAATCGGTCAACCATTCGCTGATAATGAGCTATAATCTCATAAGAAGCTATTCTGAGGTTCCACATCACCGAATCGGTCAATCATTCATTGATAATGAGTTGTAATCTCATAACAAGCCATTCCGAGGTTATACATCGCCGAATCAGTCAATCATACATTGATAATGAGCTGTAATATCATAACAAGCCATTCTAAGGTTCCACATCACTGAATTGGTCAACCATTCACTGATAATGAGTTGTAATCTTATAACAAGCCATTCTGAGGTTCCACATCGCTGAAGCGGTGAACCGTACATTGATAATGAGCTATAATCTCATAACAAGCCATTCTGAGCTTCCACATCGCCGAATCGGTCAACCATTCGCTGATAATGAGTTGTAATCTCATAACAAGCTATTCTGAGGTTCCACATCATTGAATCAGTCAACCGTTCGGTGATAATGAGTTATAATATCATAACAAGCTATTCTGAGCTTCCACATCGCTGAATCGGTCAATCATTTGCTGATAATAAGTTATAATCTCATAACAAGTTGTTCTAAGCTTCCACATCGCCAAATCGGTCAACCATTCACTGATAATGAGTTGTAATCTCATAACAAGCTATTCTCAGCTTCCACATTGCTGAATCGATCAACCGTTCACTAATAATGAGTTGTAATCTCATAACACGCCGTTCTGAGGTTCTACATCGCTGAATCAGTCAACTATACATTGATAATGAGCTGTAATCTCATAACAAGCCGTTCTGAGCTTCCACATCAATGAATCGGTCAACCATTCATTGATAATGAGATGTAATCTCATAACAAGCCGTTCTGAGGTTGCACATCACTGAATTTCTCAATCATTCGCTGATAATGAGTTATAATCTCATAACAAGCCGTTCTGAGGTTGCACATCGCCAAATCGGTCAACCGTACATTGATAATGAGCTGTAATCTCATAACAAGCTGTTCTAAGGTTCCACATTGCTGAATTAGTCAACCGTTCATAGATAATGAGTTGTAATCTCATAACAAGCCATTCTAAGGTTCAACATTGCTGAATCGGTCAGCCATACATTGATAATGAGCTGTAATCTCATAACAAGCCATTTTGAGCTTCCACATTGCTGAATGGATCAACCGTTTGGTGATAATGAGTTATAATCTCATAATAAGCCATTTTGAGGTTCCACATCGCTAAATCGGTCAACCATTCACTGATAATGAGTTGTAATCTCATAACAAGCCATTCTGAGGTTCCACATCACTGAATCGGTCAACCGTTTGCTAATAATTAGCTACAATCTCATAACAAGCTATTCTTAGCTTCCACATCGCTGAATCGGTCAACTGTTCACTGATAATGAGTTGTAATCTCATAACAAGTCATTCTAAGGTTCCACATCGCCAAAATTGTCAACCATTCGCTAATAATGAGTTGTAATCTCATAACAAGCCGTTCTGAGCTTCCACATCGCCGAATCGGTCAACCGTTCACTAATAATGAACTATAATATCATAACAAGTTGTTCTGAGCTTCCACATCACCGAATTGGTCAACCATACATTGATAATGAGTTGTAATCTCATAACAAGCTATTCTGAGGTTCCACATCACCGAATCAATCAATCGTGCGCTGATAATGAGTTGTAATCTCATAACAAGCCATTCTGAGGTTCCACATCACCAAATCGGTCAATCGTACACTGCTAATGAGTTGTAATCTCATAACAAGCGGTTCTGAGGTTTCACAACACCAAATCGGTTAACCGTTCACTGATAATGAGTTGTAATCTCATAACAAGCCGTTCTGAGGTTCCACATCACCAAATCGGTCAACCGTTCACTAATAATGAGCTGTAAACTCATAACAAGCTATTATGGGCTTCCACATCACCAAACCAGTCAATCATTCATTGATAATGAGTTGTAATCTCATAAAAAGCCGTTCTAAGGTTCCACATCACCGAATTGGTCAACCGTACATTGATAATAAGCTCTAATCTCATAAAAAGCCGTTCTGAGTTTCCACATCACCGAATTAGTCAACCGTTCGCTGATAATGAGTTGTAATCTTATAACAAGCCGTTCTGAGGTTCCACATCACCGAATCGGTCAACCGTACATTGATAATGAGCTATAATCTCATAACAAGCCATTCTAAGCTTCCACATCACTGAATCGATCAACCGTTCACTAATAATGAGTTGTAATCTCATAACAAGTCATTCTGAGGTTCCACAACACCGAATCGGTCAACCCTTCACTGATAATGAGCTGTAATCTCATAACAAGCTATTCTGAGCTTCCACATCGCCGAATTGGTCAACCATTTGCTGATAATGAGTTGTAATCTTATAACAAGCTATTCTGAGCTTCTACATCACCGAATCAATCAACCGTTCACTGATAATGAGTTGTAATCTCATAACAAGCCATTTTGAAGTTCCACATCGCCAAATGAGTTATAATCTCATAACAAGCCGTTCTGAGTTTCCACATCACCGAATCGGTCAACCGTTCGCTGATAATGAGCTGTAATCTCATAACAAGTTGTTCTGACGTTCCGCATCACCGAATTGGTTAATCCTTCGCTGATAATGAGTTGTAATCTCATAACAAGCAATTCTGAGGTTCCGCATCGCCGAATCTGTCAACCGTACATTGATAATAAGTTGTAATCTCATAATAAGCTATTTTGAGGTTCCACATCACCGAACCGGTCAAGCATTTACTGATAATGAGTTGTAATCTCATAACAAGCCATTCTGAGATTCCACATCACTGAATTGGTCAACTGTTCACTGATAATGAGTTGTAATCTCATAACAAGCCATTCTGAGCTTCCACATCGCCGAATCGGTCAACTGTTTGCTGATAATGAGCTGTAATCTCATAACAAGCTGTTGTGAGCTTCCACATCACCAAATCAGTCAACCGTAGATTGATAATGAGTTGTAATCTCATAACAAGCCATTCTGAGGTTTCACATCGCCGAATCGATCAACCATTTGCTGATAATGAGTTGTAATCTTATAACAAGCCATTTTTAGTTTCCACATCGCCGAATCGATCAACCGTTTGCTGATAATGAGTTGTAATCTCATAACAAGCCATTCTGAGCTTCCACATCACCAAATCGGTCAATCATTCACTGATAATGAGCTGTAATCTCATAACAAGCTGTTTTGAGCTTCCACATCGCTGAATTGGTCAATCATTCACTGATAATGAGCTGTAATCTCATAGCAAGTTGTTCTGAGGTTCCACATCACCGAATCGGTCAACCGTTCGTTGATAATGAGTTGTAATCTCATAACAAGCCGTTCTGAGCTTCCACATCACCAAATCAGTTAACCATTCACTGATAATGAGTTGTAATCTTATAACAAGCTATTTTGAGCTTCCACATCACCAAATCGGTCAACTGTTCACTAATAATGAGTTGTAATCTCATAACAAGCCATTTTGAGGTTCCACATCGCCGAATTGGTCAACCATTCGCTAATAATGAGTTATAATCTCATAACAAGCCATTCTGAGCTTCCACATCGCCGAATTGAACAATCATTCACTGATAATGAGCTGTAATCTCATAACAAGCTGTTCTGAGCTTCCACATCGCTGAATCGGTCAACCGTACATTGATGATGAGTTATAATCTCATAACAAGCCGTTCTGAGGTTCCACATCGCCGAATCGACCAACCGTTCACTGATAATGAGTTGTAATCTCATAACAAGCCATTCTAAGGTTCCACATCACCGAATCGGTCAATCATTCACATATAATGAGTTATAATCTCATAACAAGTAGTTATGAGGTTCCACATCACCAAATCGGTCAACCATTCACTGATAATGAGTTGTAATCTCATAACAAGCCGTTCTGAGGTTCCACATCACTGAATCCGTCAATCATTCATTGATAATGAGCTGTAATCTCATAACAAGCTATTATGTGCTTCCACATCACCGAATAAGTCAATAATTTATTGATAATGAGTTGTAATCTCATAACAAGCTGTTCTAAGGTTCCACGTCGCTGAATCGGTCAATCATACATTGATAATGAGTTGTAATCTCATAACAAGCCATACTGAGTTTCCACATCGCTGACTCGGTCAACCGTTCGCTGGTAATGAGTTGTAATCTTATAACAAGCCGTTCTAAGGTTCCACATCGCCGAATTGGTCAACCGTATATTGATAATCAGCTATAATCTCATAACAAGCCATTCTGAGCTTCCACATTGCTGAATCAATCAACCGTTCACTGTTAATGAGTTGTAATCTCATAACAAGCCGTTCTGAGGTTCCACATCACCAAATCGGTCAACCGTTCACTGATAATGAGTTGTAATCTCATAACAAGCTGTTTTGAGCTTCCACATCATCCAATCGATCAACCGTTCACTGATAATGAGTTGTAATCTCATAATAAGCCATTCTGAGGTTCCACATTGCCGAATCGGTCAACTGTACATTGATAATGAGCTATAATCTCATAACAAGCCATTCTGAGGTTCCACATCACCAAATCGGTCAACCGTTTGCTGATAATGAGTTGTAATCTCATAACAAGCCATTCTGAGGTTCCACATCACCGAATCGGTGAACCATTCGCTGATAATGAGATGTAATCTCATAACAAGCCGTTCTAAAGTTCCACATCACCGAATCTATCAACCGTATATTGATAATGAGATGTAATCTCATAATAAGCTATTTTGAGCTTCCACATCACCGAATCGGTCAACTTTTCACTGATAATGAGTTGTAATTTCATAACAAGCCATTCTGAGGTTCCACATCGATGAATTGGTCAACTGTTCACTGATAATGAGTTGTAATCTCATAACAAGCCATTCTGAGCTTCCAGATCATCGAATCAGTCAACCATTCGTTGATAATGAGCTGTAATCTCATAACAAGTTGTTCTAAGCTTCCACATCGCCAAATCGGTTAACCGTACATTGATAATGAGTTGTAATCCCATAACAAGCTGTTCTGAGGTTCCACATCGCCGAATCAATCAACCGTTCACTGATAATGAGTTGTAATCTTATAACAAGTTGTTCTGACCTTCCACATTTCCAAATCGGTCGACTGTTTGCTGATAATGAGTTGTAATCTCATAACAAGCTGTTCAAAGGTTTCACATCTCTGAATCGGTCAACCATTCACTGAAAATGAGTTGTAATCTCATAACAAGCCGTTCTGAGCTTACACATCGCCGACTCGGTCAATCAGTCGATGATAATGAGCTGTAATCTCATAACAAGCTATTTTGAGCTTCCACATCGCCGAATTGGTCAATCATTCACTGATAATGAGCTGTAATCTCATAACAAGCCATTTTGAGGATCCACATCACTAAATCAGTCAACCATTCGCTGATAATGAGTTGTAATCTCATAACAAGCCATTCTAAGCTTGCACATCACTGAATCGGTCAACCATTCGCTGATAATGAGCTGTAATCTCATAACAAGCTATTCTGAGCTTCCACATCACCAAATTGGTCAACCGTACAATGATAATGAGTTGTAATCTCATAACAAGCTGTTCTTAGGTTCCACATCACTTAATCGCTCAACCGTTCGCTGATAATGAGTTGTAATCTCATAACAAGCCATTCTAAGGTTCCACATCGCCAAATCAGTCAATCGTTCACTGATAATGAGTTGTAATTTCCTAACAAGCCATTTCAAGGTTCCACATCACCAAATGGGTCAACCGTTCACTGATAATAAGTTATAATCTCATAACAAGCCATTCTGAGGTTCCACATCGCCGAATCATTCAACCATTCACTGATAATGAGCTGTAATATCATATCAAGCTATTCTAAGCTTCCACATTGTCGAATCAGTTAATCATTCATTGATAATGAGTTGTAATCTCATAACAAGCCATTCTAAGGTTCCACATCACTGAATCGGTCAACCGTATATTGATAATAAGCTGTAATCTCATAACAAGCTATTCTGAGGTTCCACATTGCCGAATCGGTCAACCGTTCACTGATAATGAGTTGTAATCTCATAACAAGCCCTTCTGAGGTTCCACATCGCCGAATCGGTCAACCGTACATTGATAATGAGCTGTAATCTCATAACAAGCCATTCTGAGTTTCCACATCGCCGAATCGGTCAACTGTTCACTGATAATGAGTTGTAATCTCATAACAAGCCATTCTGAGGTTCCACATCGCCCAATCAGTCAACCATTTGCTGATAATGAGTTGTAATCTCATAACAAGCTATTATGAGCTTCCACATCGCTGAATCGGTCAATCGTTCGCTGATAATGAGTTGTAATCTCATAACAAGCTGTTCTGAGCTTCCACATCGCCGAATGAGTCAACCATTCACTGATAATGAGTTGTAATCTCATAAAAAGCCATTCTGAGCTTCCACATCACTGAATCGGTCAACCATTTGCTGATAATAAGCTATAATCTCATAACAAGCTGTTCTGAGCTTCCACATCACCGAATCGGTCAATCGTTAATTAATAATGAGTTGTAATCTCATAACAAGCCGTTCTGAGGTTCCACATCACCGAATCAGTCAATCGTACATTGATAATGAGCTGTAATCTCATAATAAGCTATTCTGAGGTTCCTGATCACCAAATTGGTCAACTATTCTATGATAATGAGTTGTAATCTCATAACAAGCTGTTCTGAGGTTCCACATCGCTGAATCGGTCAACCGTACATTGATAATGAGCTGTAATCTCATAACAAGTCATTTTGAGGTTCCACATCACCGAATCAGTCAACCGTTAACTGATAATGAGTTGTAATCTCATAAAAAGCCATTCTGAGGTTCCACATCACTGAATCAGTCAACTGTTTGCTGATAATGAGTTATAATCTCATAACAAGCTATTCTGAGCTTCCACATCGCCGAATCAGTCAATCATTCATTGATAATGAGTTGTAATCTCATAACAAGCTGTTCTGAGCTTCCACATCGCTGAATCAATCAACCATTCACTGATAATGAGTTGTAATCTCATAACAAGCCGTTCTAAGCTTCCACATCACCGAATTGGTACACCATTCACTGATAATGAGTTGTAATCTCATAACAAGCCATTCTGAGGTTCCACATCGCCGAATCAGTCAACCGTACATTGATAATGAGCTGTATTCTTGTAACAAGCCATTCTAAGCTTCCACATCGCTGAATCAGTCAACTATTTGCTGATAATGAGTTGTAATCTCATAACAAGCCATTTTGAGGTTCCACATCACTGAATCAGTTAACTGTTCACTGATAATGACCTGTAATCTCATAACAAGCCGTTCTGAGGTTCCACATCGCTGAATCGGTCAACCATTTGCTGATAATGAGTTGTAATCTCATAACAAGCCATTCTGAGGTTCCACATCACTGAATCGGTCAACCGTACTTTGATAATGAGTTGTAATCTCATAACAAGCTGTTCTAAGCTGCCACATCACTGAATCAGTCAACCGTTTGCTGATAATGATTTGTAATCTCATAACAAGCTATACTGAGCTTCCACATCACTGAATCAGTCAATCGTTCACTAATAATGAGTTGTAATCTCATAACAAGCTGTTCTGAGCTTCCACATCATCGAATCAGTCAACCCTTCACAAATAATGACTTGTAATCTCATAACAAGCCATTCTGAGCTTCCACATCACCAAATCGATCAACCGTTCACTGATAATGAGTTTTAATCTCATAACAAGCCATTCTGAGGTTCCACATCGCTGAATCTATCAACTATACATTGATAATGACCTTTAATCTCATAACAAGCCGTTCTGAGGTTCCACATCCCCAAATCAGTCAACTATTCATTGATAATGAGTTGTAATCTCATAACAAGCCATTCCAAGGTTCCACATCGCTGAATCGGTCAACCGTTCACTGATAATGAGTTGTAATCTCATAACAAGCCGTTCTGAGGTTCCACATCACCAAATTCGTCAACCATTCACTAATAATGAGCTATAATCTCATAACAAGCTGTTCTAAGCTTCCACATCGCCGAATTGGTCAATTGTTTGTTGATAATGAGTTTAAATCTCATAACAAGCCATTCTGAGGTTCCACATCACCGAATTGGTCAATTATACATTAATAATGCGCTTTAATCTCATAACGAGCTATTCTAAGGTTCCACATCACTGAATAAGTCAACCATTTACTAATAATGAGTTATAATCTCATAACGAGCTATTCTGAGGTTCCACATCACCGAATCGGTCAACCGTACATTGATAATGAGCTATAATCTCATAACAAGCCCTTCAGAGCTTCCACATAACCAAATTGATCAACCGTTCATTGATAATGAGTTGTAATCTCATAACAAGCCATTCTGAGGTTCCACATCACCGAATCGGTTAACCGTTCACTGATAATGAGCTGTAATCTCATAACAAGCTATTTTGAGCTTCCATATCACCGAATCGGTCAATCGTTCATTGATAATGAGTTGTAATCTCATAACAAGCTATTCTGAGGTTCCACATCACCGAATTGGTCAATCATTCGCAGATAATGAGTTGTAATCTTATAACAAGCCATTCTGAGGTTAAAAATCACCGAATCGGTCAACCATACATTGATAATGAGCTGTAATCTCATAACAAGCCATTCTGAGGTTCCACATCACCAAATCAATCAACCATTGACTGATAATGAGCTGTAATATCATAACAAGCCGTTCTGAGGTTCCACATCACTGCATCAGTCAATCGTTCACTGATAATGAGTTGTAATCTCATAACAAGTTGTTCTGAGCTTCCACATCACCGAATCGATCAATCATTCACAGATAATGAGTTGTAATCTCATAACAAGCTATTCTAAGCTTCCACATCGCCAAATCAGTCAACTATTTGCTGATAATGAGTTGTAATCTCATAACAAGCCATTCTGAGCTTCCACATTGCCAAATTGGTCAACCGTTCACTGATAATGAGTTGTAATCTCATAACAAGCCATTCTGAGGTTCCACATCGCCGAATCGGTCAACCGTACATTGATAATGAGCTGTAATCTTATAACAAGCCATTCTAAGCTTCCACATCGCTGAATCGGTCAACCATTCTCTGATAAAGAGTTATAATCTCATAACAAGCCGTTCTAAGGTTCCACATCGCCGAATCGGTCAACCATTCACTAATAAGTAGCTGTAATCTCATAACAAGCCGTTCTGAGGTTCCACATCACCGAATTAGTCAATCGTTTGTTGATAATGAGTTGTAATCTCATAAAAATCTGTTCTGAGGTTCCACATCACTGAATTGGTTAACTATACATTGATAATGAGCTGTAATATCGTAACAAGCCGTTCTGAGGTTCCACATCGCTGAATCGGTCAACCGTTCACTGATAATGAGTTGTAATCTCATAATAAGCCATTCTGAGGTTCCACATTGCTGAATCAGTCAACTTTACATTGATAATGAGCTTTAATTTTATAACAAGCCGTTCTGAGCTTCCACATCGCCGAATCAGTCAACCGTTCGCTGATAATGAGTTGTAATCTCATAACAAGTTGTTCTGAGGTTCCACATCACTGAATCGGTCAACCGTTTACTGATAATGAGCTGTAATCTCATAACAAGCTATTCTGAGCTTCCGCATCGTCCAATCGGTCAATCATTCACTGATAATGAGTTGTAATCTCATAACAAGCTGTTCTGAGCTTCCACATCATCGAATCGGTCAACCGTTCACTGATAATGAGTTGTAATCTCATAACAAGCCATTCTAAGCTTCCACATCAGCAAATCGATCAATCATTCATTGATAATGAGTTGTAATCTCATAACAAGCCATTCTGAGGTTCCACATCGCCGAATCGGTCAATCGTACATTGATAATGAGCAGTAATCTCATAACAAGCCATTCTGAGGTTCCACATCACCAAATCCATCAATCGTTCACTGATAATGAGTTGTAATCTCATAACAAGCCATTCTGAGGTTCCACATCATCGAATCAATAAACCATTCACTGATAATGAGCTGTAATCTCATAACAAGCTATTCTGAGGTTCTAAATTGCTGAATTGGTCAATCGTTCACTGATAATGAGTTGTAATCTCATAACAAGCCATTCTAAGGTTCCACATCACCGAATCGATTAACAGTACATTGACAATGAGCTGTAATCTCATAACAAGCCATTTTGAGGTTCCACATCACTGAATCGGTCAACCGTTCACTGATAATGAGTTGTAATCTCATAACAAGCCGTTTGGAGATTCCACATCTCAAATCGGTCAATCGTACATTGATAATGAACTGTAATTTCATAACAAGCCATTCTAAGCTTCCACATTGCCCAATCAGTCAAGTGTTCACTGATAATGAGTTATAATCTCATAACAAGCCATTCTGAGGTTCTACATCAAGGAATCGATCAACCGTTCATTGATAATGAGTTGTAATCTCATAACAAGCCATTTTGAGCTTCCACATCACTGAATTGGTCAAGAATTCGCTGATGATGAGCTGTAATGTAATAACAAGCTATTCTAAGCTACCACATCACCATATCGGTCAATCATTCACTGATAATGAGCTGTAATCTCATAACAAGCCATTCTGAGGTTCCACATCGTCGAATCGGTCAACCGTTCACTGATAATGAGTTGTAATCTCTTAACAAGCCATTCTGAGCTTCCACGTTGCTGAATTGGTCAACCGTTCACTCATAATGAGTTGTAATCTCATAATAAACCATTCTAAAGTTCCACATCACCAAATTGGTCAACCCTTCACTGATAATGAGCTGTAATCTCATAACAAGTTGTTCTGAGGTTCCACATCACCGAATCGATCAACTGTTCGCTGATAATGAGCTATAATCTCATAACAAGTTGTTCTAAGCTTCCCAATCACTAAGTTGGTCAATCATTCATTGATAATAAGTTCTAATCTCATAACAAGCCATTTTGAGGTTCCACATCATCGAATCTGTCAACCGTACATTGATAATGAGCTGTAATATCATAACAAGCCATTTTGAGCTTCCACATCGCCGAATCGATCAACCGTTCACTGATAATGAGTTGTAATCTCATAACAAGCCATTTTGAGGTTCCACATCACCAAATTGGTCAACCATTCACTAATAATGAGTTGTAATCTCATAACAAGCCGTTCTGAGGTTCCACATCGCCGAGTCGGTCAACCGTTTGCTGATAATGAGCTGTAATCTCATAACAAGCTGTTCTGAGGTTCCACATCACCGAATCGATCAATCGTTCACTGATAATGAGTTGTAATCTCATAACAAGCCATTTTGAGGTTCCACATCACCGAATCGGTCAACCGTACATTCATAATGAGTTGTAATCTCATAACAAGCCATTCTGAGGTTCCACATTGCCGAATCGGTCAACCCTTTGCTGATAATGAGTTGTAATCTCACAAAAAAACTGTTCTGAGGTTCCACATCACCAAATTGGTCAACCATACATTGATAATGAGCTGTAATCTCATAACAAGCCATTCTGAGCTTCCTCATCGCTGAATCGGTCAACCATTCACTGATAATGAGTTGTAATCTCATAACAATCTATTCTGAGGTTCCACATCACCAAATTGGTCAACCGTTCGTTGATAATGAGTTGTAATCTCATAATAAGCCATTCTAAGCTTCCACATTTCTGAAGCGGTCAATCATTCACTGATAATGAGCTGTAATCTCATAACAAGTTATTCTGAGCTTCCACATCGCCGAATCGGTCAATCATTCACTGATAATGAGTTGTAATCTCATAACAAGCCATTCTGAGGTTCCACATCACCAAATCTGTCAACCGTTTGCTAATAATGAGTTGTAATCTCATAACAAGCCATTCTGAGGTTCCACATCACCAAATCAGTCAACCGTTCGCTGATAATGAGCTGTAATCTCATAACAAGCTATCCTGATGTTCCACATCGCCGAATCGACCAATCATTCACTGATAATGATTTGTAATCTCATAACAAGCTGTTCTAAGGTTCCACATCACCAAATGGGTCAACCATACATTGATAATGAGCTGTAATCTCATAACAAGCCATTCTGAGGTTCCACATCATCGAATTGGTCAGCCGTTCGCTGATAATGAGTTGTAATCTCATAACAAGCCATTCTGAGGTTCAACATCGCCAAATCAGTCAATCCTACATTGATAATGATCTGTAATCTCATAACAAGCTATTCTGAACTTCCACATCACCAAATCGGTCAACTGTTCACTGATAATGAGTTGTAATCTCATAACAAGCCATTCTGAGGTTCCACATCATCGAATCGGTCAACCGTTCACTGATAATGAGTTGTAATCTCATAACAAGCTATTCTGAGCTTCCACATCGCTAAATCGGTCAATCATTCACTAATAATGAGTTGTAATCTCATAACAAGCTATTCTTAGGTTCCACATTGCTGAATCAATCAACCGTTCACTGATAATGAGTTGTAATCTCATAACAAGCGGTTCTGAGCTTCCACATCACTGAATCGGTCAACTGTTCACTGATAATGAGTTGTAATCTCATAACAAGCTGTTCTGAGCTTCCACATTGCTGAATCAATCAATCATTCACTGATAATGGGTTGTAATCTCATAACAAGCTATTCCGAGCTTCCACATCGCCGAATCGGTCAGCCATTCACTGATAATGAGTTGTAATCTCATAACAAGCCATTTTGAGGTTCCACATCGCTGAATCATTCAACCATACATTGATAATGAGTTGTAACCTCATAACAAGCCATTCTGAGGTTCCACATCGCCAAATCGGTCAACCGTTCATTGATAATGAGTTGTAATCTCATAACAAGCCATTCTGAGGTTCCACATTGCCAAATCAGTCAACCGTACATTGATAATGAGCTGTAATCTCATAACAAGCCGTTCTAAGCTTCCACATCGCCGAATCAGTCAACCGTTCGCTAATAATGAGTTGTAATCTCATAACAAGCTGTTCTGAGCTTTGACATCACCAAATCGGTCAATCATTTGCTGATAATGAGCTATAATCTCATAACAAGCCATTCTGAGGTTCCACATCGCCGAATCAGTCAACCGTTAACTGATAATGAGTTGTAATATCATAACAAGCCATTCTAAGCTTCCACATCACCGAATCGGTCAATCGTTCAGTGATAATGAGCTGTAATCTCATAACAAGCTATTCTAAGCTTCCACATCACTTAATCGGTCAATCGTACATTGATAATGAGTTGTAATCTAATAACAAGCCATTCTGAGGTTCTGCATGACTGAATTGATCAACTGTTCGCTGATAATGAGTTGTAATCTCATAACAAGTCCTTCTGAGTTTCCGCATCGCCGAATCAATCAATCATACATTGATAATGAGTTGTAATCTCATAACAAGTCGTTCTAAGGTTCCAAATTGCTGAATTGATCTGTCATTCACCGATAATGAGTTGTAATCTCATAACAAGCCATTCTAAGGTTCCACATTTTCGAATCAGTCAATCATTCACTAATAATGAGTTGTAATCTCATAACAAGCCGTTCTGAGGTTCCACATCACTGAATCGGTCAACCGTTCACTGATAATGAGCTGTAATCTCATAACAAGCTGTTATGAGCTTCCACATCACCAAATTGGTCAATCATTCATTGATAATGAGTTGTAATCTCATGATAAGCCGTTCTGAGGTTCCACATTGTCAAATCGGTCAACTGTACATTGATAATGAGCTGTAATCTCATAACAAGCTATTAGGAGCTTCCACATCACCGAATTGATCCACTGTTCAGTGATAATGAGTTGTAATCTCATAACAAGCCATTCTGAGGTTCCACATCGCCGAATCGGTCAACCGTTTGTTGATAATGAGCTGTAATCTCATAACAAGCGGTTCTGGCCTTCCACATCGCTGAATCGGTCAATCATTCCTTTATAATGACTTGTAATCTCATAACAAGCCATTCTGAGGTTGCACATCACCAAATCAGTCAATGGTCCATTGATAATGAGCTGTAATCTCATAACAAATCATTCTAAGGTTCCACATCACTGAATCGGTCAACCGTTCACTGATAATGAGTTGTAATCTCATAACAAGCCATTCTAAGGTTCCACATTGCCAAATTGGTTAACCGTTCACTAATAATGAGTTGTAATCTCATAACAAGCCGTTCTGAGTATCCACATCACCGAATCGGTCAACCGTTCGTTGATAATGAGCTATAATCTCATAACAAGCTGTTCTGAGCTTCCACATCGCTGAATCGGTCAACTATACATTGATAATGAGTTGTAATCTCATAACAAGCCGTTCTGAGGTTCCACATCACCAAATCGGTCAATCGTTCACTGATAATGAGTTGTAATCTCATAACAAGTCGTTCTGAGTTTCCACATCGCCAATTTGGTCAACCGTACATTGATAATGAGATTTAATCTCATAACAAGCCGTTCTAAGCTTCCACATCACCGAATCGGTCAACCGTTCACTGATAAAAACTTGTAATCTCATAACAAGTCATTCTGGGCTTCCACATCGCCAAATCGGTCAACCGTTTGCTGATAATGAGTTGTAATCTCATAACAAGCTATTCTAAGCTTCCACATCACTGAATCAGTCAATCATTCGCTGATAATGAGTTGTAATCTCATAACAAGCTGTTCTGAGCTTCCACATCATTGAATCGGTCAACCATTCACTGATAATGAGTTGTAATCTCATAACAAGCTGTTTTGACCTTTCACATTGCCAAATTGATCAACCATTCACTGATAATAAGTTGTAATCTCATAACAAGCTGTTCTAAGGTTCCACATCCTCGAATCAGTCAATCGTACATTAATAATGAGCTATAATCTCATAACAAGCCATTTTGAGGTTCCACATCATCGAATCGGTCAACCGTTCACTAATAATGAGTTAAAATCTCATAACAAGTTGTTCTGAGGTTCCACATCACCGAATCGGTCAACCGTTCACTGATAATGAGCTATAATCTCATAACAAGCCATTTTGAGGTTCCACATCACCAAATCAGTCAATCATTCACTGATAATGAGTTGTAATCTCATAACAAGCCATTCTGAGGTTCCACATCGCTGAATCGGTCAACAGTACATTGATAATGAGCTGTAATCTCATACCAAGCCAGTCTGAGGTTCCATATCAGCGAATCAGTCAACCGTTCACTAATAATGAGTTGTAATCTCATAACAAGCCGTTCTGAGGTTACACAACACCGAATCGGTCAACCGTTCACTCATAATGAGTTGTAATCTCATAACAAGCCATTCTGAGCTTCCACATCACCAAATCGGTTAAGCATTCACTGATAATGAGCTGTAATCTCATGACAAGCTGTTCTGAGCTTCCACATCGCTGAATCGGTCAATCATTCATTGATAATGAGTTGTAATCTCATAACAAGACGTTCTAAGGTTCCACATTGCCGAATCGGTCAATCATTCACTGATAATGAGTTGTAATATCATAACAAGCCATTCTGAGCTTCCACATTGATGAATCAGTCAACCGTTTACTGATAATGAGCTGTAATCTCATAACAAGCTATTCTGAGCTTCCACATCGCCAAATCGGTCAATTGTACATTGAAAATGAGTTATAATTTCATAACAAACCATTCTAAGGTTCCACATCGCCGAATCGATCAACCGTTCACTGATAATGAGTTATAATCTCATAACAAGCCGTTCTGAGGTTCCACATCACCGAATCAGTCAATCGTTCACTGATAATGAGTTTTAATCTCATAACAAGCTGTTCTGAGGTTCCACATCACCAAATCAGTCAACCATTTGCTGATAATGAGTTGTAATCTCATAACAAGCTATTCTGAGGTTCCACATTGCTGAATCGGTCAACCATTCATGGATAATGAGCTATAATCTCATAACAAGCTATTCTGAGCTTCCACATCACCAAATCAGTCAATCATTCATTGATAATGAGTTGTAATCTCATGAAAAGCCATTCTGAGGTTCCACATCATTGAATCGGTCAACCGTACATTGATAATGATCTATAATCTCATAACAAGTCATTCTGAGGTTCCACATCGCTGAATCGATCAACTGTTCACTGATAATGAGTTGTAATCTCATAACAAGCCATTTTGAGGTTCCACATTGCTGAATCGGTCAACCGTACATTGATAATGAGCTGTAATCTCATAACAAGCCATTCTAAGCTTCCACATCGCCGAATTGATCAACTGTTCACTGATAATGAGTTGTAATCTCATAACAATCCATTCTGAGGTTCCACATCACCGAATCGGTCAACTGTTCACTGATAATGAGCTGTAATCTCATAACAAGCTATTCTGAACTTCCACATCACTGAATCGGTCAATCATTTGTTGATAATGAGTTATAATCTCATAATAAGCCGTTCTGAGGTTGCATATCGCTGAATCGATCAATCGTACATTGATAATGAGCTGTTATCTCATAACAAGCCATTCTGAGGTTCCACATCACCGAATCAATCAACTATTCACTGATAATGAGTTGTAATCTCATAAAATGTTGTTCTGAGGTTCCACATCACTGAATCGGTCAACCATACATTGATAATGAGTTGTAATCTCATAACAAGCTATTTTGAGGTTCCACATCAGGGAATCGGTCAACCATTCACTGATAATGAGTTGTAATCTCATAACAAGCCATTATGAGGTTCCACATCACCAAATCAGTCAACCGTTCGCTGATAATGGGTTGTAATCACATAACAAGCTATTCTGAGCTTCCACATCGCCGAATCGGTCAATCATTCACTGATAATGAGCTATAATCTCATAACAAGCTATTCTGAGCTTCCACATTGCCAAATCGGTCAACCATTCACTAATAATGAGTTATAATCTCATAACAAGCTATTCTGAGCTTCCACATAGCCGAATCAGTCAACCATTCATTGATAATGACTTGTAATCTCATAACAAGCCGTTCTGAGGTTCCACATCACCGAATCAGTCAACCATACATTGATAATGAGCTGTAATCTTATAACAAGTCATTCTGGGCTTCCACCTCATCGAATCTGTCAACTGTTCACTGATAATGAGTTTTAATCTCATAACAAGTCATTTTGAGGTTCCACATCACTGAATCGGTCAACCGTATATTGATAATGAGCTATAATCTCATAACAAGCTGTTCTAAGCTTCCACATCACTGAATCAGTCAATTGTTCACTGATAATGAGTTGTTATCTTATAACAAGCCATTTTGAGGTTCCACATCATTGAATCGGTCAACCATACATTGATAATGAGCTATAATCTCATAACAGGCCGTTTTGAGGTTCCACATCATTGAATCGGTCAACCGTTCACTGATAATGAGTTGTAATCTCATAACAAGCTATTCTAAGGTTCCACATCACCGAATTAGTCAACCGTACATTGATAATGAGCTGTAATCTCATAACAAGCTATTCTAAGCTTCCACATTCCTGAATCGGTCAACCGTACATTGATAATGAGCTGTAATCTCATAACAAGCCACTCTGAGCTTCCACATTGCCAAATCAGTCAACCATTCACTGATAATGGGTTGTAATCCCATAACAAGCCATTCTGAGGTTCCACATCGCTGAATTAGTCAACCATTCACTGATCATAAGTTTTAATCTCATAACAAGCCATTCTAAGCTTCCACATCGCCGAATCGGTCAATCATTCGCTGATAATGAGTTGTAATCTCATAACAAGCCATTCTGAGCTTCCACATTGCCAAATTGGTCAACTATTTACTAATAATGAGCTATAATCTTATAATAAGCTATTCTGAGCTTCCACATTGCCAAATCGGTCAACCATACATTGATAATGAGTTGTAATCTCATAACAAGCCGTTCTGAGGTTCCACATCACCGAATCGATCAATCATTCACTGATAATGAGTTTTAATCTCATAACAAGTTGTTTTAAGGTTCCACATCACTGAATTAGTCAATCGTTCACTGATAATGAGTTGTAATCTCATAACAAGCTATTTTGAGCTTCCACATCACCGAATCGGTCAACCGTTCCCTGATAATGAGTTGTAATCTCATAATAAGCCATTTTGAGCTTCCACATTGCTGAATCGGTAAACCGTTCGCTGATAATGAGATGTAATCTCATAACAAACCATTCTGAGCTTCCACATCACCAAATCGGTCAACCGTTTGCTGATAATGAGTTGTAATCTCATAAAAAACCATTCTGAGGTTCCACATCGCCAAATTGATCAACCGTACATTGATAATGAGCTGTAATCTAATAATAGGCCATTCTAAGCTTCCACATCGCTGAATCAGCCAACCGTTCATTGAGAATGAGTTCTAATCTCATAACAAACCGTTCTAAGGTTCCACATTGCTGAATCGGTTAACCATTCACTGATAATGAGCTATAATCCCATAACAAGCTGTTCTGAGGTCCCACATCGCTAAATCAATCAATCGTTCATTAATAATGAGTTGTAATCTCATAACAAGCCATTTTGAGGTTCCACATCGCCGAATCAGTCAACCATACATTGATAATGAGCTGTAATCTCATAACAAGCAATTCTGAGGTTCCACATCGCTGAATCGGTCAAGCGTTCAATGATAATGAGTTTTTAGTTCATAACAAGTCATTCTGAGGTTCCACATCACCGAATCAGTCAACCGTACATTGATAATGAGTTGTAATCTCATAACAAGCCGTTCTGAGCTTCCACATTGCCGAATCAATCAACCGTTCACTGATAATGAGTTGTATTCTCATAACAAGCCATTCTAAGGTTCCACATCGCCAAATCGGTCAACCGTTCGCTGATAATGGGCTGTAATCTCATAAGAAGCTGTTCTGAGCTTCCACATCGCTGAATCAGTCAATTGTTCACTGATAATGAGTTATAATCTCATAACAAGCCATTCTGAGGTTCCACATCGCCAAATCGCTCAACCATACGTTGATAATGAGTTGCAATCTCATAACAAGCCATTCTGAGATTCCACATCTCTGAATTAGTCAACCGTTCGCTGATAATGAGTTGTAATCTCTTAACAAGCTGTTCTGAGGTTCCACATCACCAAATCGGTCAATCGTTCACTGATAATGAGCTGTAATCTCATAACAACCTATTTTGAGGTTCCACTTCACTGAATCGGTCAATCATTCATTGATAATGAGTTGTAATCTAATAACAAGCCATTCTGAGGTTCCACATCACCGAATCGGTCAACCGTACATTGATAATGAGCTATAATCTGATAACAAGCCATTCTGAGGTTCCACATCGCTGAATTGGTGAACTGTTCACTGATAATGAGTTGTCATCTCATAACAAGCCATTCTAAGGTTCCACATCACCGAATCGGTCAACCGTAGATTGATAATGAGCTATAATCTCATAACAAGTTGTGCTGAGCTTCCACATCGCCAAATCAGTCAACCATTCGTTGATAATGAGTTGTAATCTCATAACAAGCTGTTCTGAGGTTCCACATCGCCGAATCGGTTAACCGTTCACTGATAATGAGTTTTAATGTCATAACAAGGTGTTTTGAGCTTCCATATCACCGAATCGGTCAATCGTTCACTGATAATGAGTTGTAATCTCATAACAAGCTGTTCTGAGCTTCCACATTGCTAAATCGGTCAACCGTTCGCTGATAATGAGTTGTAATCTCATAACAAGCCATTCTAAGCTTCTACATCACTGAATCAATCACCTGTTCACTGATAATGAGTTGTAATCTCATAACAAGCCATTCTGAGGTTCCACATCACAGAATCGGTCAACCGTACATTGATAATGAGTTGTAATCTCATAACAACCTATTATGAGCTTCCACATCACTGAATTCATCAACCATTCACTGATAATGAGTTGTAATCTCATAACAAGCCGTTGTGAGGTTCCACATCGCCAAATCGGTCAACCATACATTGATAATGAGCTATAATCTCATAACAAGCCATTCTGAGGTTCCACATCGCCAAATCAGTCAACCGTTCATTGATAATAAGTTGTAATCTCATAACAAGCCGTTCTGAGGTTCCACATCGCCGAATCGGTCAACCATACATTGATAATGAGCTGTAATCTCATAACAAGCTATTCTGAGCTTTCACATCGCCGAATCGATCAACCATTCACTGATAATGAGTTGTACTCTCATAACAAGCCATTTTGAGGTTCTACATCACCGAATCGGTCAAACGTTTGCTGATAATAAGTTGTAATCTCATAACAAGCCATTCTAAGCTTCCACATTATTGAATTGGTCAATCATTCACTGATAATGATCTGTAATGTCATAATAAGCTATTTTGAGCTTCTACATCGCCGAATCGGTCAATCATTCACTGATAATGAGCTGTAATCTCATAACAAGCCATTCTAAGGTTCCACATCGCCGAATCGGTCAATCATTCACTGATAATGAGCTGTAATCTCATAAAAAGCCGTTCTGAGGTTCCACATCACTGAATCGGTCAATCATTCATTTATAATGAGTTATAATCTCATAACAGGCCATTCTGGGGTTCCACATCACCAAATTGGTCAATCATTCACTGATAATGAGTTGTAATCTCATAACAAGTAGTTCTATGGTTCCACATCGCCGAAGCGATCAACCATTCATAGATAATGAGCTGTAATCTCATAACAAGCTATTCTGAGCTTCCACATCGTTGGATCGGTCAATCGTTTGTTGATAATGAGTTACAATCTCATAACAAGCGATTCTAAAGTTCCACATTGCCGAATCGGTCAATTGTACATTGATAATGAGTTGTAATCTCATAACAAGCCGTTCTGATGTTCAACATCGCCGAATCAGTCAACCATTCACTAATAATGAGTTGTAATCTCATAACAAGCCATTCTAAGCTTCCACATCACTAAATCGGTCAACCGTTCGCTGATAATGAGTTGTAATCTCATAACAAGCCCTTCTGAGGTTCCACATCGCCGAATCGGTCAATCGTACATTGATAATGAGTTATAATCTCATAACAAGTCATTCTGAGCTTCCACATCACCGAATCAGTCAACCGTTCACTGATAATGAGTTGTAATCTCATAACAAGTCGTTCTGAGGTTCCATATCACCGAATCAGTCAACCATTCACTGATAATGAGCTATAATCTCATAACAAGCTATTCTGAGGTTCCACATCGTTGAATCGGTCAATCGTTCATTGATAATAAGTTGTAATCACATAACAAGCCATTCTGAGGTTCCACATCACCGAATCGGTCAATCGTATATTGATAATGAGCTATAATCTCATAACAAGCCATTTTGAGGTTCCACATCGCCAAATCGGTCAACCGTTCACTAATAATGAGTTGTAATCTCATAACAAGCCGTTCTGAGGTTCCACATTGCGGAATCGGTCAACCATACATTAATAATGAGCTCTAATCTCATAAAAATCCATTCTAAGATTCCAAATCACTGAATCGGTCAATCGTTCACTGATAATAAGTTGTAATGTCATAACAAGCCATTCTGAGGTTCCACATCGCTGAATCAGTCAACCGTTCTTTGATAATGAGTTATAATCTCATCACAAGCCCTTCTGAGGTTCCACATCACCGAATCGGTCAACTGTACATTGATAATGAGCTGTAATCTCATAACAAGCCGTTTTGAGGTTCCACATTGCCGAATCGATCAACCGTTCGCTCATAATGAGTTATAATCACATAACAAGCCATTCTAATGTTCCACATCGCTGAATGGGTCAACCGTTCACTGATAATGAGCTATAATCTCATTACAAGCTGTTGTAAGGTCGCACATTGCCGAATCAATCAATCGTTCACTGATAATGAGTTGTAATCTCATAACAAGCCGTTCTTAGGTTCTACATCGCCAAATATGTCAACCGTACATTGATAATGAGTTCTAATCTCATAACAAGCTGTTCTGAGGTTCTACATCACCGAATCGGTCAAGCGTTCATTGATAATGAGTTATAATCTCATAACAAGCCGTTCTGAGTTTCCACATCACCAAATTGATCATCCATTCACTGATAATGAGTTTTAATCTCATTACAAGCCGTTCTGAGGTTCCACATCGCTGAATCGGTCAATCGTTCACTGATAATGAGTTGTAATCTCATTACAAGCCATCCTAAGGTTCCACATCGCCGAATCGGTCAACCGTTCACTGATAATGAGCTGTAATCTCATAACAAGCTGTTATGAGCTTCCACATCACCGAATCGGTCAATCATTCACTGATAATGAGTTGTAATCTCAAAACAAGCCATTCTGAGGTTCCACATCACCGAATTGGTCAACCGTTCGTTGATAATGAGTTATAATCTCATAACAAGCTGTTCTGAGCTTCCACATCACCAAATTGGTCAACCATTCATTGATAATGTGCTGTAATCTCATAACAAGCCATTCTGAGCTTCCACATCGCCGAATCGGTCAACCATACATTGATAATGAGTTGTAATCTCATAACAAGCCATTCTGAGGTTCCACATCGCCGAATCCATCAACCGTTCCCTGATAATAAGTTGTAATCTCATAACAAGCCGTTCTAAGGTTCCACATCACTGAATTGGTCAATCGTTCACTGATAATGAGTTGTAATCTGATAACAAGCCATTCTGAGGTTCCACATCACTGAATCGGTCAATCATTCACTGATAATGAGCTGTAATCTCATAACAAGCTGTTCTGAGGTTCTACATCACCAAATCTATCAACCGTTTGCTGATAATGAGTTGTAATCTCATAACAAGCCGTTCTGAGGTTCCACATCACCAAATCAGTCAACCATTCGCTGATAATGAGCTGTAATCTCATAACAAGCTATCCTGATGTTCCACATCACCGAATCGACCAATCATTCACTGATAATGATTTGTAATCTCATAACAAGCTGTTCTAAGGTTCCACATCACCAAATGGGTCAACCGTACATTGATAATGAGCTGTAATCTCATAACAAGCGATTCTGAGGTTCCACATCATCGAATCGGTCAGCCATTCGCTAATAATGAGTTGTAATCTCATAACAAGCTATTCTGAGCTTCCACATCCCTGAATCCATCAATCATTCACTGATAATGAGTTGTAATCTCATAACAAGCCATTCTGAGGTTCCACATCATCGAATCGGTCAACCGTTCACTGATAATGAGTTGTAATCTCATAACAAGCTATTTTGAGCTTCCACATCGCTGAATCGGTCAATCATTCACTGATAATGAGTTGTAATCTCATAACAAGCTATTCTGAGGTTCCACATTGCTGAATCAATCAACCGTTCGCTGATAATGAGTTGTAATCTCATAACAAGCGTTTCTGAGCTTCCACATCACTGAATCGGTCAACTATTCACTGATAATGAGTTGTAATCTCATAACAAGCTATTTTGAGCTTCCACATCGCTGAATCAGTCAATCATTCACTGATAATGGGTTGTAATCTCATAACAAGCTATTCTGAGCTTCCACATTGCCGAATCGGTCAGCCATTCACTGATAATGAGTTGTAATCTCATAACAAGCCATTCTCAGGTTCCACATCACTGAATCATTCAACCGTACATTGATAATGAGTTGTAACCTCATAACAAGCCATTCTGAGGTTCCACATCGCCAAATCGGTCAACCGTTCATTGATAATGAGTTGTAATCTCATAACAAGCCATTCTGAGGTTCCAAATGACCAAATCAGTCAACCATACATTGATAATGAGCTGTAATCTCATAACAAGCCATTCTAATCTTCCACATCACCGAATCAGTCAACCATTCACTAATAATGAGTTGTAATCTCATAACAAGCCATTCTGAGGTTCCACATCACCGACTCGGTCAACCGTTCACTGATAATGAGCTGTAATCTCATAACAAGCTATTCTGAGCTTTGACATCACCGAATCGGTCAATCGTTTGCTGATAATGAGTTGTAATCTCATAACAAGTCGTTCTAAAGTTCCACATCACCGAATCAGTCAACCGTTCACTGATAATGAGTTGTAATATCATAACAAGCCATTCTAAGCTTCCACATCACCGAATCGGTCAATCATTCAGTGATAATGAGCTGTAATCTCATAACAAGCTATTCTGAGCTTCCACATCACCGAATCGGTCAATCGTACATTGATAATGAGTTATAATCTCATAACAAGCCATTCTGAGGTTCTGCATCACTAAATTGATCAACTGTTCACTGATAATGAGTTGTAATCTCATAACAAGTCGTTCTGAGGTTCCGCATCGCCGAATCAGTCAATCATACATTGATAATGAGTTGTAATCTCATAACAAGCCGTTCTAAGGTTCCACATTGTCGAATCGATCAATCGTTCACCGATAATGAGTTGTAATCTCATAACAAGCCATTCTAAGGTTCCACATTGTCAAATCAGTCAATCATTCACTAATAATCAGTTGTAATCTCATAACAAGCCGTTCTGAGGTTCCACATCACCGAATCGGTCAACCGTTCACTAATAATGAGTTGTAATCTCATAGCAAGCCATTCTGAGGTTGCACATCACCGAATCGGTCAATCGTTCACTGATAATGAGCTGTAATCTCATAACAAACTGTTATGAGCTTCCACATCACCAAATTGGTCAATCATTCATAGATAATGAGTTGTAATCTCATGACAAGCTGTTCTAAGGTTCCACATTGTCAAATCGGTCAACTATACATTGATAATGAGCTGTAATCTCATAACAAGCTATTGGGAGCTTCCACATCGCCGAATTGATCCACTGTTGAGTGATAATGAGTTGTAATCTCATAACAAGCCATTCTGAGGTTCCACATCGCCGAATCGGTCAACCATTTGTTGATAATGAGCTGTAATCTCATAACAAGCGGTTCTGGCCTTCGACATCGCTAAATCGGTCAATCATTCCTTTATAATGACTTGTAATCTCATAACAAGCCATTCTGAGGTTGCACATCACCAAATCAGTCAATGGTCCATTGATAATGAGCTGTAATCTCATAACAAATCATTCTGAGGTTCCACATCACTGAATCGGTCAACCGTTCATTGATAATGAGTTGTAATCTCATAACAAGCCATTCTGTGGTTCCACATTGCCAAATTGGTTAACCGTTCACTAATAATGAGTTGTAATCTCATAACAAGCTGTTCTGAGTATCCACATCACCAAATCGGTCAACCGTTCGTTGATAATGAGCTATAATCTCATAAGAAGCTTTTATGAGCTTCCACATCGCTGAATCAGTCAACTGTACATTGATAATGAGTTTTAATCTCATAACAAGCCGTTCTGAGGTTCCACATCACCAAATCGGTCAATCGTTCGCTGATAATGAGTTGTAATCTGATAACAAGCCGTTCTGAGTTTCCACATCGCCAAATCGGTCAACCGTACATTGATAATGAGCTTTAATCTCATAACAACCCGTTCTAAGCTTCCACATCACCGAATCGGTCAACCGTTCGCTGATAAAAACTTGTAATCTCATAACATGCCATTCTGGGCTTCCACATTGCCAAATCGGTCAACCGTTTGCTGATAATGAGTTGTAATCTCATAACAAGCTATTCTGAGCTTCCACATCACTGAATCAGTCAATCATTCACTGATAATGAGTTGTAATCTCATAACAAGTTGTTCTGAGCTTCCACATTATTGAATCAGTCAACCATTCACTGATAATGAGTTGTAATCTCATAACAAGCTGTTCTGACCTTTCACATTGCCAAATTGATCAACCATTCACTGATAATGAGTTGTAATCTCATAACAAGCTGTTCTAAGGTTCCACATCATTGAATCAGTCAATCATACATTAATAATGAGCTATAATCTCATAACAAGCCGTTCTGAGGTTCCACATCATCGAATCGGTCAACCGTTCACTAATAATGAGTTGTAATCTCATAACAAGTTGTTCTAAGGTTCCACATCATCGAATCGGTCAACCGTTCACTGATAATGAGCTATAATCTCATAACAAGCCATTTTGAGGTGCCACATAACCAAATCGGTCAATCATTCACTGATAATGAGTTGTAATCTCATAACAAGCCATTCTGAGGTTCCACATCGCTAAATTGGTCAACAGTACATTGATAATGAGCTGTAATCTGATAACAAGCCATTCTGAGGTTCCACATCAGCGAATCAGTCAACCGTTCACTGATAATGAGTTGTAATCTCATAACAAGCCGTTCTGAGGTTCCACATCGTTGAATCGGTCAACCATTCAATGATAATGAGTTGTAATCTCATAACAAGTTGTTCTGAGGTTCCACATCACTGAATCAGTCAACCATACCTTGATAATGAGTTGTAATCTCATAACAAGCTATTTTGAGGTTCCATATCAGGGAATCGGTCAACCGTTCACTGATAATGAGTTGTAATCTCATAACAAGCCATTCTGAGGTTCCACATCACCGAATCAGTCAACCGTTCGCTGATAATGGGTTGTAATCACATAACAAGCTATTCTGAGCTTCCACATCGCCGAATTTGTCAATCATTCACTGATAATGAGCTATAATCTCATAACAAGCTATTCTGAGCTTCCACATTGCCAAATCAGTCAACCGTTCACTAATAATGAGTTGTAATCCCATAACAAGCTATTCTGAGCTTCCACATTGCAGAATCAGTCAACCGTTCATTGATAATGACTTGTAATCTCATAACAAGCCATTCTGAGGTTCCACATCACTGAATCAGTCAACCATACATTGATAATGAGCTGTAATCTTATAACAAGTCATTCTGAGCTTCTACATCATCGAATCGGTCAACCGTTCACTGATAATGAGTTTTAATCTCATAACAAGTCATTTTGAGGTTCCACATCACCGAATCGGTCAACCGTATATTGATAATGAGCTATAATCTCATAATAAGCTGTTCTAAGCTTCCACATCGCTGAATCAGTCAACCGTTCACTGATAATGAGTTGTTATCTTATAACAAGCCGTTTTGAGGTTCCACATCATTGAATCGGTCAACCATACATTGATAATGAGCTATAATCTCATAACAGGCTGTTTTGAGGTTCCACATCGCTGAACCGGTCAACCATTCATTGATAATGAGTTGTAATCTCATAACAAGCTATTCTGAGGTTCCACATCACCGAATTAGTCAACCGTACATTGATAATGAGCTGTAATCTCATAACAAGCTATTCTAAGCTTCCACATCGCTGAATCGGTCAACCGTACATTGATAATGAGCTGTAATCTCATAACAAGCCACTCTGAGCTTCCACATTGCCAAATCAGTCAACCGTTCACTGATAATGAGTTGTAATCTCATAACAAGTCATTCTGAGGTTCCACATCGCCGAATTAGTCAACCATTCACTGATAATAAGTTTTAATCTTATAACAAGCCATTCTAAGCTTCCACATCGCCGAATCGGTCAATCATTCGCTGATAATGAGTTGTAATCTCATAACAAGCCATTCTGAGCTTCCACATCGCCAAATTGGTCAAGTATTTGCTAATAATGAGCTATAATCTTATAATAAGCTATTCTGAGCTTCTACATTGCCAAATCGGTCAACCATACATTGATAATGAGTTGTAATCTCATAACAAGCCATTCTGAGGTTCCACATCACCGAATCAATCAATCATTTGCTGATAATGTGTTTTAATCTCATAACAAGCTATTTTAAGGTTCCACATCACTGAATTAGTCAATCGTTCACTGATAATGAGTTGTAATCTCATAACAAGCTATTTTGAGCTTCCACATCGCCGAATCGGTCAAGCGTTCCCTGATAATGAGTTGTAATCTCATAATAAGTCATTTTGAGCTTCCACATTGCTGAATCAGTAAACCGTTCACTGATAATGAGATGTAATCTCATAACAAACCATTCTGAGCTTCCACATCGCCAAATCGGTCAACCGTTTGTTGATAATGAGTTGTAATCTCACAAAAAACCATTCTGAGGTTCCACATCGCCAAATTGATCAACCGTACATTGATAATGAGCTCTAATCTCATAATAAGCCATTCTGAGCTTCCACATCGCTGAATCAGCCAACCGTTCATTGATAATGAGTTCTAATCTCATAACAATCCATTCTGAGGTTCCACATTGCTGAATCGGTTAACCATTCACTGATAATGAGCTATAATCCCATAACAAGCTGTTCTGAGGTCCCACATCGCTAAATCAGTCAATCGTTCATTGATAATGAGTTGTAATCTCATAACAAGCCATTTTGAGGTTCTACATCGCCGAATCAGTCAACCATACATTGATAATGAGCTGTAATCTCATAACAAGCAATTCTGAGGTTCCACATCGCTGAATCGGTCAAGCGTTCAATGATAATGAGTTTTTAGTTCATAACAAGTCATTCTGAGGTTCCACATCACCGAATCAGTCAACCGTACATTGATAATGAGTTGTAATCTCATAACAAGCCGTTCTGAGCTTCCACATTGCCGAATCAATCAACCGTTCACTGATAATGAGTTGTATTCTCATAACAAGCCATTCTAAGGTTCCACATCGCCAAATCGGTCAACCGTTCGCTGATAATGGGCTGTAATCTCATAAGAAGCTGTTCTGAGCTTCCACATCGCTGAATCAGTCAATTGTTCACTGATAATGAGTTATAATCTCATAACAAGCCATTCTGAGGTTCCACATCGCCAAATCGCTCAACCATACGTTGATAATGAGTTGCAATCTCATAACAAGCCATTCTGAGATTCCACATCTCTGAATTAGTCAACCGTTCGCTGATAATGAGTTGTAATCTCTTAACAAGCTGTTCTGAGGTTCCACATCACCAAATCGGTCAATCGTTCACTGATAATGAGCTGTAATCTCATAACAACCTATTTTGAGGTTCCACTTCACTGAATCGGTCAATCATTCATTGATAATGAGTTGTAATCTAATAACAAGCCATTCTGAGGTTCCACATCACCGAATCGGTCAACCGTACATTGATAATGAGCTATAATCTGATAACAAGCCATTCTGAGGTTCCACATCGCTGAATTGGTGAACTGTTCACTGATAATGAGTTGTCATCTCATAACAAGCCATTCTAAGGTTCCACATCACCGAATCGGTCAACCGTAGATTGATAATGAGCTATAATCTCATAACAAGTTGTGCTGAGCTTCCACATCGCCAAATCAGTCAACCATTCGTTGATAATGAGTTGTAATCTCATAACAAGCTGTTCTGAGGTTCCACATCGCCGAATCGGTTAACCGTTCACTGATAATGAGTTTTAATGTCATAACAAGGTGTTTTGAGCTTCCATATCACCGAATCGGTCAATCGTTCACTGATAATGAGTTGTAATCTCATAACAAGCTGTTCTGTGCTTCCACATTGCTAAATCGGTCAACCGTTCGCTGATAATGAGTTGTAATCTCATAACAAGCCATTCTAAGCTTCCACATCACTGAATCAATCAACTGTTCACTGATAATGAGTTGTAATCTCATAACAAGCCATTCTGAGGTTCCACACCACCGAATCGGTCAACCGTACATTGATAATGAGCTGTAATCTCATAACAAGCTATTCTGAGCTTTCACATCGCCGAATTCATCAACCATTCACTGATAATGAGTTGTAATCTCATAACAAGCCATTGTGAGGTTCCACATCGCCGAATCGGTCAACCATACATTCATAATGAGCTATAATCTCATAACAAGCCATTTTGAGGTTCCACATCGCCAAATCGGTCAACCGTTCATTGATAATAAGTTGTAATCTCATAACAAGCCATTCTGAGGTTCCACATCGCCGAATTGGTCAACCATACATTGATAATGAGCTGTAATCTCATAACAAGCTATTCTGAGCTTTCACATCGCCGAATCGATCAACCATTCACTGATAATGAGTTGTACTCTCATAAAAAGCCATTTTGAGGTTCCACATCCCCGAATCGGTCAAACGTTTGCTGATAATAAGTTGTAATCTCATAACAAGCCATTCTAAGCTTCCACATTATTGAATTGGTCAATCATTCACTGATAATGAGCTGTAATGTCATAATAAGCTATTTTGAGCTTCCACATCGCCGAATCGGTCAATCATTCATTGATAATGAGCTGTAATCTCATAACAAGCCATTCTAAGGTTCCACGTCGCCGAATTGGTCAATCATTCACTGATAATGAGCTATAATCTCATAAAAAGCCGTTCTGAGGTTCCACATCGCTGAATCGGTCAATCATTCATTTATAATGAGTTGTAATCTAATCACAAGCCATTCTGAGGTTCCACATCACCAAATTGGTCAATCATTCACTGATAATGAGTTGTAATCTCATAACAAGTATTTCTATGGTTCCACATCGCCGAAGCGGTCAACCATTCATAGATAATGAGCTGTAATCTCATAACAAGCTATTCTGAGCTTCCACATCGCTGAATCGGTCAATCGTTTGTTGATAATGAGTTACAATCTCATAACAAGCCATTCTGAAGTTCCACATTGCCGAATCGGTCAACTGTACATTGATAATGAGTTGTAATCTCATAACAAGCCATTCTGATGTTCAACATCGCCGAATCGGTCAACCATTCACTAATAATAAGTTGTAATCTCATAACAAGCCATTCTGAGCTTCCACATCACTAAATCGGTCAACCGTTTGCTGATAATGAGTTGTAATCTCATAACAAGCCCTTAGGAGGTTCCACATCGACGAATCGGTCAATTGTACATTGATAATGAGTTATAATCTCCTAACAAGCTGTTCTGAGCTTCCACATCACCGAATCGGTCAATCGTTCACTGATAATGAGTTGTAATCTCATAACAAGCCGTTCTGAGGTTCCATATTGCCGAATCAGTCAACCATTCACTGATCTCATAACAAGCTGTTCTGAGGTTCCACATCATTGAATCGGTCAATCATTCGTTGATAATAAGTTGTAATCACATAACAAGCCATTCTAAGGTTCCACATCACCGAATCGGTCAACCGTACATTGATAATGAGCTGTAATCTCATAACAAGCCATTTTGAGGTTTCACATCACCAAATCGGTCAACCGTTCACTAATAATGAGTTGTAATCTCATAACAAGCCATTCTGAGGTTCCACATCGCCGAATCGGTCAACCATACATTGATAATGAGCTGTAATCTCATAAAAAGCCATTCTAAGCTTCCACATCACTAAATCGGTCAATCATTCACTGATAATGAGTTGTAATGTCATAACAAGCCATTCTAAAGTTCCACATCACTGAATCAGTCAACCGTTCGCTGATAATGAGTTATAATCTCATCACAAGCCCTTCTGAGGTTCCACATCACCGAATCGGTCAACTGTACATTGATAATGAGCTGTAATCTCATAACAAGCTATTTTGAGGTTCCACATTGCCGAATCGATCAACCGTTCGCTGATAATGAGTTATAATCTCATAACAAGTGATTTTGAGGTTCTACATCGCCGAATCGGTTAGCTGTACATTGATAATGAGCTATAATCTAATAACAAGCCATTCTAAAAATCCACATCGCCGAATCGGTCAACCATTGGCTGATAATGAGTTGTAATATCATAACAAGCCATTCTGATGTTCCACATCGTCAAATCGATCAACCATACATTGGTAATGAGCTATAATCTCATTACAAGCTGTTCTGAGGTCCCACATTGTCGAATCAATCAATCGTTCACTGATAATGAGTTGTAATCTCATAACAAGCCGTTCTTAGGTTCTACATCGCCAAATATGTCAACCGTACATTGATAATGAGTTGTAATCTCATAACAAGCTGTTCTGAGGTTCTACATCACCAAATCGGTCAAGCGTTCATTGATAATGAGTTATAATCTCATAACAAGTCATTCTCAGCTTCCACATCACCGAATTGATCATCCATTCACTGATAATGAGTTGTAATCTCATTACAAGCCCTTCTGAGGTTCCACATCGCTGAATCGGTCAATCGTTTGCTGATAATGAGTTGTAATCTCATAACAAGCCATCCTAAGGTTCCACATCACCGAATCGGTCAACCGTTCACTGATAATGAGCTGTAATCTCATAACAAGCTGTTCTAAGGTTCCACATCACCGAATTGGTGAACCGTTCGCTGATAATGAGTTGTAATCTCATAAAAAGCCATTCTGAGCTTCCACATCGCCAAATCGGTCAACCATTCATTGTTAATGTGCTGTAATCTCATAACAAGCCATTCTGAGCTTCCACATCGCCGAATCAGTCAACCGTACATTGATAATGAGTTGTAATCTCATAACAAGCCATTCTGAGGTTCCACATCACCGAATCGATCAACCGTTCCCTGATAATAAGTTGTAATCTCATAACAAGCCGTTCTAAGGTTCCACATCACTGAATTGGTCAATCGTTCACTGATAATGAGTTGTAATCTGATAACAAGCCATTCTGAGGTTCCACATTACTGAATCGGTCAACCGTTCACTGATAATGATTTGTAATCTCATAACAAGCTATTATGAGTTTCCACATCGCTAAATCGGTCAACTGTTCGCTGATAATGAGCTGGAATCTCATAACAAGCTATTCTGAGCTTCCACATCACCAAATTGGTTAATCGTTCCTTGATAATGAGTTGTAATCTCATAACAAGCCATTTTGAGGTTCCACATTGCCGAATCGGTCAACCATACATTGATAATGAGCTGTAATCTCATAACAAGCCATTCTGAGGTTCCACATCGCCAAATATGTCAACCACTCGCTGATAATGAGTTGTAATCTCATAACAAGCCGTTCTGAGGTTCCACATCGCCGAATCAATCAACCGTATATTGATAATGAGCTGTAATCTCATAACAAGACGTTCTGAGCTTCCACATCACTGAATCGATCAACCATTCACTAATAATGAGTTATAATCTCATAACAAGCCGTTCTAAGGTTCCACATTGCCGAATTGGTCAACCATTCACTGATAATGAGTTGTAATCTCATAACAAGCCATTCTGAGGTTCCACATCGCTGAATTAGTAAACCGTACATTGATAATGAGCTATAATCTCATAACAAGCCGTTCTGAGGTTCCACATTACCGAATTGGTCAACCGTTTGTTGATAATGAGTTGTAATCTCATGCCAAGCCATTCTGAGGTTCCACATCACCAAATCGGTCAACCATTCACTGATAATGAGTTGTAATCTCATAACAAGCTGTTCTAAGCTTCCACATCGCCAAATTGATCAATCATTCACTGATAATGAGTTGTAATCTTATAACAAGTTGTTCTGAGCTTCCACATCGCTGAATCGGTCAACCGTTCATTGATAAAGAGTAGTAATCTCATAACAAGCCATTATGAGGTTCCACATTGCTGAATCGGTCAACCGTTCACTGATATTGAGTTGTAATCTCATAACAAGCCATTCTAAGGTTCCACATCGCCGAATCGGTCAATCATTCACTGATAATAAGCTCTAATCACATAACAAGTTGTTCTGAGGTTCCACATCCCTGAATCAGTCAATCATTCATTGATAATGAGTTGTAATCTCATAACAAGCCATTCTAAGGTTCTACATCACCAAATCGGTCAACTGTACATTGATAATGAGCTGTAATCTCATAACAAGCCGTTCTGAGGTTCCACATCGCTGAATCGGTCAACTGTTCACTGCTAATGAGTTGTAATCTCATAACAAGCCATTCTGAGCTTCCACATCGTAGAATCGGTCAACCATACATTTATAATGAGCTGTAATCTCATAACAAGCCATTCTGAGGTTCCACATCACCGAATCGGTCAACCATTCACTGATAATGAGTTGTAATCTCATAACAAGCCGGTTTGAAGATCCACATCGCCGAATCAGTCAATCGTTCACTGATAATGAGTTGTAATCTTATAACAAGCTGTTCTAAGGTTCCACATCGCCGAATTGGTCAATCATTCACTGATAATAAGTTGTAATCTCATAAAAAGCTATTCTGAGCTTCCACATCGCCGAATCAATCAACCATTCACTGATAATGAGTTGTAATCTCATAACAAGCCATTTTGAGGTTCCACATCACCGAATCGGTCAACCGTACATTGATAATGAGCTATAATCTTATAACAATCTATTCTAAGCTTCCACATCGCCGAATTGGTCAATCATTCACTGATAATGAGTTGTAATCTCATAACAAGCCATTCTAAGGTTCCACATCATCAAATCGGTCAACCGTTCGCTGATATTGAGCTGTAATCTCTTAACAAGTTATTCTAAGGTTCCACATCAATGAATTGGTCAATCGTTCATTGATAATGAGTTGTAATCTCATAACAAGCCATTCTGAGGTTCCACATCACCGAATCGGTCAACCATACATTGATAATGAGTTGTAATATCATAACAAGCCTTTCTAAGGTTCCACATCGTCGAATTTGTCAACCATTCACTCATAATGAGTTGTAATCTCATAACAAGCCATTCTGAGGTTCAACATCATTGAATTGGTCAACCATACATTAATAATGAGCTGTAATCTCATAACAAGCCATTCTGAGCTTCCACGTCGCCGAATCGGTCAACCATTCACTGATAATGAGTTGTAATCTCATAACAAGCTGTTCTGAGGTTCCACATTGCCGAATCGGTCAACCATTCACTAATAATGAGTTATAATTTTATAACAAGCTATTCTGAGCTTCCACATCACCGAATCGGTCAATCATTCACTGATAATGAGTTGTAATCTTGTAACAAGCTGTTCTAAGCTTCCACATCACCGAATCGGTCAACCATTTGCTGATAATGAATTGTAATCTTATAACAAGCCATTTTGAGCTTCCACATCGCTGAATCGATCAACCATTTGCTGATAATGAGTTGTAATCTCATAACAAGCCATTCTAAGGTTCCACATCGCCAAATCGGTCAACCATTTGCTTATAATGAGTTGTAATCTCATAACAAGCTGTTCTGAGATTCCACATCACCAAATGAGTCAATCATTCACTGATAATGAGCTGTAATCTCATAACAAGCTATTCTGAGCTTCCACATCGCCGAATCGCTCAATGGTTCACTGATAATGAGCTATAATCTCATAACAAGCCATTCTGAGGTTCTACATTACCGAATTGGTCAACCATTCACTGATAATGAGTTGTAATCTCATAGCAAGCCGTTCTAAGCTTCCACATCACTGAATTGGTCAATCATTCACTGATAATGAGCTATAATTTCATAACAAGCTATTATAAGCTTCCACATCGCCAAATCAGTCAACTGTACATTGATAATGAGTTGTAATCTCATAACAAGCCATTCTAAGGTTCCACATCGCCAAATCGATCAATCGTTCATTGATAATGAGTTGTAATCTCATAACAAGCCATTCTAATGTTCCACATCACCGAGTTGGTCAACCATTCACTGATAATGAGTTGTAATCTCATAACAAGCCATTCTGAGGTTCCACATCACCGAATCGGTCAGCCGTTCACTGATAATGAGCTGTAATCTCATAACAATTTGTTCTGAGCTTCCACATTACTGAATCGGTCAATCGTTCATTGATAATGAGTTGTAATCTCATAACAAGCCATTCTGAGGTTCCACGTCGCCGAATCAGTCAATCGTACATTGATAATGAGCTGTAATAACATAACAAGCCGTTCTAAGGTTCCACATTGCCGAATCTGTCAACCGTTCACTGATAATGAGTTGTAATCTCATAACAAGCCATTCTGAGGTTCCACATCGCCGAATTGGTCAACCGTTCCCTGATAATGAGCTGTAATCTCATAACAAGCTATTCTGAGCTACCACATCGCCGAATCGGTCAATTGTTCATTAATAATGAGTTGTAATCTCATAACAAGCCATTCTAAGGTTCCACATTGTTGAATCGGTCAACAGTACAATGATAATGAGCTGTAATCTCATAACAAGCCATTCTGAGGTTCCACATCAATGAATCGGTCAACCATACATTGATAATGAGCTGTAATCTCATAACAAGCTGTTTTGAGGTTCTACATCGCTGACTCGGTCAACCGTTCACTGATAATGAGTTGTAATCTCATAACAAGCCATTCTGAGGTTCCACATTGCCAAATCAGTCAACCATTCACTGATAATGAGTTGTGATCTCATAACAAGCTGTTTTGAGCTTCCACATTGCTGAATCGGTCAATTGTTCACTGATAATGAGTTGTAATCTCATAACAAGTTATTTTGAGCTTCCACATCACTGAATCAGTCAACTGTTCACTGATAATGAGTTGTAATCTCATAACAAGCCGTTCTGAGCTTCCACATTGCCAAATCGGTAAACCGTTCGCTAATATTGAGTTGTAATCTCATAACAAGCCCTTTTGAGGTTCCACATCGCCGAATCGGTCAACCGTACATTGATAATGAGCTATAATCACATAACAAGTCATTCTAAGCTTCTATATCACTGAATCAGTCAACCGTTCGCTGATAATGAGTTGTAATCTCATAACAAGCCATTCTGAGGTTCCACATTGTCGAATCGGTCAACCATTCAATAATAATGAGCGTTAATCTCATAACAAGCTATTCTGAGGTTCCACATCACTGAATCGGTCAATCATTCATGGATAATGAGTTGTAATCTTATAACAAGCCATTTTGACGTTCCACATCACTAAATTAGTTAACCGTACATTGATAATGAGTTGTAATCTCATAACAAGCCGTTCTAAGGTTCCACATCGCTAAATCGGTCAACAGTTCACTGATAATGAGTTGTAATCTCATAACAAGCTGTTCTGAGCTTCCACATCACTGAATCGGTCAACCATACATTGATAATGAACTGTAATCTCATAACAAGCCATTCTGAGCTTTGACATCGCCGAATCAGTCAATCATTCACTGATAATGAGTTGTAATCTCATAACAAGCCATTCTAAGGTTCCACATCGCCGAATCGGTCAACCGTTTACTGATAATGAGTTGTAATCTCATCACAAGCTGTTCTGAGGTTCCACATCGCCGAATCGGTCAACCATACATTGATAATGAGCTGTAATCTCATAACAAGTCATTTTGAGGTTCCACATCGCCGAATCAGTCAACCGTTCATTGATAATGAGTTGTAATCTCATAACAAGCTATTTTGAGGTTCCACATGACAAAATCGGTCAACCGTTCGCTGATAATGAGCTTTAATCTCATAACAAGTTGTTTTCAGGTTCCACATCACTGAATGGGTCAATCATTCACTGATAATGAGTTGTAATCTCATAAAAAGCCATTCTGAGGTTCCACATCGCTGAATCGGTCAATAGTACATTGATAATGAGCTGTAATCGCATAACAAGCCATTTTGAGCTTCCACATCACCGAATCGATCAACCGTTCGCTGATAATGAGTTGTAATCTCATAAAGAGCCATTCTGATGTTCTCCATCACAAAATTGATTAACCATTCACTGATAATGAGTTGTAATCTCATAACAAGCCATTCTGAGGTTCCACATCACTGAATCGGTCAACCGTTCGCTTATAATAAGCTGTAATCTCATAACAAGCTATTCTGAGTTTCCACATTGCCAAATCAATCAATCGTTCGCTGATATTGAGTTGTAATCTCATAACAAGCCATTCTGAGGTTCCACACTGCCGAATTGGTCAACCATTTGCTGATAATGAGTTGTAATCTCATAACAAGCCGTTTTGAGGTTCCACATCGCCGAATCAATCAACCATTCACTAATAATGAGTTGTAATCTCATAACAAGCCATTCTGAGGTTCCACATCACCGAATCAGTCAATCATTCACTAATAATGAGTTGTAATCTCATAAGAAGCCCTTCTGAGGTTTTGCATCACCGAATCGGTCAACCGTTCACTGATAATGAGTTGTAATCTCATAACACGCCGTTCTGAGGTTCCACATCGCCGAATCGGTCAACCATTCGCATATAATGAGATGTAATCTCATAACAAGCCGTTCTTAGGTTCCACATCATGGAATTGATCAATAGTTCATTGATAATGAGTTGTAATCTCATAACAAGCCATTCTAAGGTTCCCATCGCCAAATCGGTCAACTGTACATTGATAATGAGCTCTAATCTCATAACAAGCCATTTTGAGCTTTCACATTGCTGAATTGATCAACCATTCACTGATAATGAGTTGTAATCTTATAACAAACTATTATGAGGTTCCACATCGCCAAATCAGTCAACCGTTCACTGATAATGAGCTGTAATCTCATAACAAGCTGTTCTGAGCTTCCACATCGCCGAATCGGTCAATCATTCATTGATAATGAGTTGTAATCTCATAACAAGCCATTCTGAGGTTCCACATCACTGAATCGGTCAACCGTACATTGATAATGAGCTATAATCTCATAATAAGCCATTTTGAGGTTCCACATCACCGAATTGGTCAACCATTCGCTGATAATGAGTTGTAATCTCATAACAAGCCATTCTGAGGTTCCACACCGCCGAATTGGTCAACTGTACATTCATAATGAGCTGTAATCTTATAACAAGCTGTTCTCAGGTTCCACATCACCGAATCGGTCAACCGTTTGCTGATAATGAGTCGTAATCTCATAACAAGCCATTCTGAGGTTGTACATCACCGAATCAGTCAACCGTTCACTGATAATGAGTTGTAATCTCATAACAAGCCATTCTGAGGTTCCACATCACTAAATCGGTCAACCGTTCACTGATAATGAGTTATAATCTCATAACAAGCTGTTCTGAGCTTCCACATCGCCAAATCGGTCAAGCATTCACTGATAATGAGTTGTAATCTCATAACAAGCTGTTCTGAGGTTCCACATCACCGAATCAGTCAACCATACATTGATAATGAGCTGTAATCTCATAACAAGCTATTCTGAGCTTCCACATCGCCGAATCAGTCAACCATTTGCTGATAATGAGTTGTAATCTCATAACAAGTCATTCTAAGGTTCCACATCACCAAATTGGTCAACCGGTCGCTGATAATGAGCTGTAATATCATAACAAGCTGTTCTGAGGTTCCACATCGCCGAATCGGTCAATCATTCATTGATAATGAGTTGGAATCTCATAACAAGCCATTCTGAGGTTCCACATCACCAAATCGGTCAACCGTACATTGATAATGTGTTGTAATCTCATAACAAGCTATTCTGAGGTTCCACATAACCGAATCGAATAACCGTTCACTGATAATGAGTTTTAATCTCATAACAAGCCATTCTGAGGTTCCACATTGCTGAATCGGTCAACCGTACATTGATAATGAGCTGTAATCTCATAACAAGCCATTCTAAGGTTTCACATCGCCGAATCGGTCAACCGTTTGCTTATAATGAGTTGTAATCTCATAACAAGCCGTTCTGAGGTTTCACATCACTGAATCAGTCAACTGTTCACTGATAATGAGCTATAATCTCATAACAAGCTATTTTGAGGTTCCACATTGCCAAATTGGTCAATCGTTCGCTGATAATAAGTTGTAATCTCATAACAAGCCATTTTGAGGTTCTACATCGCCGAATCGGTCAACTGTACATTGATAATGAGCTATAATCTCATAACAAGCCATTCTAAAAATCCACATCGCCGAATCGGTCAACCATTGGCTGATAATGAGTTTTAATCTCATAACAAGCCGTTTTGAGGTTCCACATCACCGAATCGATCAACCGTTCACTGATAATGAGTTGTAATCTCATAACAAGCCATTATGAACTTCCACATCACCAAATCAGTCAATCATTTGCTGATAATGAGCTATAATCTCATAACAAGCTATTCTAAGCTTCCACATCACCGAATCAGTCAATCATTCACTGATAATGAGCTGTAATCTCATAACAAGCTATTCTGAGGTTCCACATCACCGAATCGGTCAACCGTGCACTGATAATGAGTTGTAATCTCATAACAAGCCGTTCTGAGCTTTCACATCATTGAATCGGTCAACCATTCGTTGATAATGAGTTGTAATCTCATAACAAGCTATTCTAAGGTTCCACATCACCGAATTAGTCAACCGTTCACTGATAATGAGCTGTAATCTCATAACAAGCTATTCTGAGGTTCCAGATCGCCGAATCGGTCAACTGTTCACTGATAATGAGCTATAATCTCATAACAAGTTGTTCTGAGCTTCAACATCGCTGAATCGGTCAATCATTCATTGATAGTGAGTTTTAATCTCATAACAACCAATTTTAAGGTTCAACATCGCTGAATCAGTCAACCGTACATTGATAATGAGTTATAATCTCATAACAAGCCATTTTGAGGTTCCACATCACCGAATCATTCAACCGTTCGCTGATAATGAGTTGTAATCTCATAACAAGCCGTTCTGAGGTTCTACATCGCCGAATCAGTCAACCGTTCACTGATAATGAGTTGTAATTTCATAACAAGACTTTCTGAGGTTCAATATCGCCGAATCAGTCAACCATTCACTGATAATGAGCTGTAATCTCATAACAAGCCATTTTGAGGTTCCACATCGCCAAATCGGTAAATCATTCGCTCATAATGAGTTGTAATCTCATAACAAGCTGTTCTGAGGTTTTACATTCCTGAATCGGACAACTATACATTAATAATGAGCTGTAATCCCATAACAAGCCGATCTGAGGTTCCACATCACCAAATCGGTCAACTGTTCACTGATAATGAGTTGTAATCTCATAACAACCTGTTCTGAGGTTTCACATCGATGAATCGGTCAACCGTACATTAATAATGAGCTGTAATCTCATAAAAAGCCATTCTAAGCTTCCGCATCGCCGAATCAGTCAATCATTCGCTGATAATGAGTTGTAATCTCATAATAAGCCATTCTGAGGTTCCACATCGCTTAATCGGTCAACCGTTCACTGATAATGAGTTGTAATATCATAACAAGCCGTTCTGAGCTTCCATATCATCGAATCGATTAATCATTCACTGATAATGAGTTGTAATCTCATAACAAGCCATTCTGAGGTTCAACATCGCTGAATCGGTCAATCATTTGCTAATAATGAGCTGTAATCTTATAACAAGCTATTCTGAGCTTCCACGTCGCTGAACCGATCAACCATTCATTGATAATGAGTTGTAATCTCATAACAAGCCACTCTGAGGTTTTACATCGCTAAATCGGTCAACTGTTCACTGATAATGATTTGTAATCTCATAACAAGCCGTTCTGAGCTTCCACATTGTTGAATCAGTCAACTGTTCACTAATAATGAGCTATAATCTCATAACAAGCTGTTCTGAGCTTCCACATCACCAAATCGGTCAACCGTTTGCTGATAATGAGTTGTAATCTCATAACAAGCCATTCTAAGGTTCCACATCGCTGAATTGGTCAACCGTTCGCTGATAATGAGTTATAATCTCATAAGAAGCCATTCTGAGCTTCCACATCTCTGAATTGGTCAACCATTCGCTGATAATGAGCTGTAATCTCATAACAAGCTGTTCTAAGCTTCCACATCGCTGAATCGGTCAACCGTACATTTATAATGAGTTGTAATCTCATAACAAGCCATTCTGAGGTTCCACATTACTGAATCTATCAACTATTTGTTGATAATGATTTGTAATCTCATAACAAGCCGTTCTGAGGTTCCACATCACCAAATCGATCAATCATTCACTAATAATGAGTTGTAATCTCATAACAACCCATTCTAAGGTTCTACATCATCGAGTCAGTCAACCATTCGCTGATAATGAGTTATAATCTCATAACAAGTCGTTCTGAGGTTCCACATCGCCAAATTGGTCAACCATTCACTGATAATGAGCTGTAATCTCATAACAAGCTATTCTGAGCTTCCACATCACCGAATCGGTCAATCATTCATTGATAATGAGTTGTAATCTCATAACAAGCCATTCTAACGTTCCACATCATTGAATCGGTCAACCGTTTGCTGATAATAAGTTGTAATTTCATAACAAGCCATTCTGAGCTTCCACATCGCCGAATTGGTCAACTGTTCGCTAATAATGAGTTGTAATCTCATAACAAGCCATTCTGAGGTTCCATATCGCCAAATCAGTCAACCGTACATTGATAATGAGCTGTAATCTCATAACAAGCCATTCTGAGCTTCGACATCGCCGAATCGGTCAATCATTTGTTGATAATAAGTTGTAATCTCAGAACAAGCCATTCTGAGGTTCCACATCGCCGAATCGGTCAACCATACATTGACAATGAGTTGTAATCTCATAACAAGCCATTCTAAGGTTCCACATCACCGAATCTAATAACCATTTGCTGATACTGAGTTGTAATCTCATAACAAGCCATTCTGAGGTTCCACATCGCTAAATCGGTCAACCGTACATTGATAATGAGGTGTAATCTCATAACAAGCCATTCTAAGCTTCCACATTGCTAAATCAGTCAACCGTTCACTGATAATGAGTTATAGTCTCATAACAAGCCGTTTTGAGGTTCCACATCACCGAATTGGTGTACCGTTCACTGATAATGAGTTCTAATCTCATAATAAGCTGTTCTAAGCTTCCACATCGCTGAATCGATCAATCATTCACTGATAATGAGTTGTAATCTCATAACAAGCTATTCTGAGCTTCCACATCACCAAATAGGTCAACCGTTCACTGATAATGAGTTGTAATCTCATAACAAGTCATTCTAAGCTTCTACATCACCAAATCGATCAACCATTCACTGATAATGAGTTGCAATCTTGTAACAAGTCATTCTGAGGTTCCACATCGCTGAATCAATCAATCATACATTGATAATGAGCTCTAATCTCATAACAAGCCGTTCTGAGGTTCCACATCGCTGAATCGGTCAACCATTCACTGATAATGAGTTGTAATCTCATAACAAGCCATTCTGAGGTTCCACATCGCCAAATCGGTCAACCGTTTGCTGATAATGAGCTGTAATGTCATAACAAGCTGTTCTGAGGTTCCACATCGCCAAATCGGTCAATCATTTGCTGATAATGAGTGGTAATCTCATAACAAGCTGTTCTAAGGTTCCACATCGCTGAATCGATCAACCGTACATTGATAATGAGCTGTAATCTCATAACAAGCCATTCTGAGGTTCCACATCACCGAATCAGTCAACCATTCACTTATAATTAGTTGTAATCTCATAATAAGCCATTCTAAGGTTCCACATCGCCGAATCAGTCAACCATTCACTGATAATAAGTTGTAATCTCATAACAAGCTGTTTTGAGGTTTCACATCACCGAATTAGTTAGTCATTCGCTGATAATGAGTTGTAATCTCATAACAATCCATTCTGGGCTTCCACATCGTTGAATCAGTCAATCATTCACTGATAATGAGCTATAATCTCATAATAAGCTGTTCTGAGCTTCCACATCACCGAATTGGTCAATCGTTCACTAATAATGAGCTGTAATCTCATAACAAGTTGTTCTGAGGTTCCACATCACCGAATCGGTAAACCATTCACTGATAATAAGTTGTAATCTCATAACAAGCCGTTCTGAGGTTCCACATCGCCAAATCGGTCAACCGTTCACTGATAATAAGCTGTAATCTCATAACAAGCTGTTTTGAGCGTCCACATCGCCGAATTGGTCAATCATTCATTGATAATGAGTTGTAATCTCATAACAAGCCATTCTTAGGTTCCACATCGCTGACTCGGTCAACCGTACATTGATAATGAGCTATAATCTCATAACAAGCTATTCTGAGGGTCCACATTGCCAAATCGGTCAACCGTTCGCAAATAATGAGTTGTAATCTCATAACAAACCATTCTGAGGTTCCACATCGCCGAATCGGTCAACCGTACATTGATAATGAGCTGTAATCTAATAACAAGCTGTTCTGACATTCCACATTGGCAAATCGGTCAACCATTCTCTGATAATGAGTTGTAATCTCATAACAAGCTGTTCTGAGGTTCCACATCACGAAATTGGTCAACCATTCACTGGTAATGAGTTGTAATCTTATAACAAGCTGTTCTGAGCTTCTACATCACCGAATCAGTCAATCATTCGCTGATAATGAGTTGTAATCTCATAACAAACTGTTCTAAAGTTCCACATCACCGAATCGGTCAACCGTTCACTGATAATGAATTGTAATCTCATAACAAGTCATTCTGAGCTTCCACATCACTGAATCGGTCAACCATTCACTAATAATGAGTTGTAATCTCATAACAAGCCGTTCTAAAGTTCCACATCATTGAATCGGTCAACTGTACGTTGATAATGAGCTGTAATCTCATAACAAGCTATTCTGAGCTTCTACATCACTGAATCGGTCAACCATTTGCTGATATTGAGTTGTAATCTCATAACAAGCCGTTCTGAGGTTCCACATCACTGAATTGGTCAACCATTCACTAATAATGAGTTGTAATCTCATAACAAGTTGTTCTGAGGTTCCACATTGCCGAATCGGCTAATCGTTCATTGATAATGAGTTGTAATCTCATAACAAGCTGTTCTAAGGTTCCACATCACCGAATCGGTCAATCGTACATTGATAATGAGCTGTAATCTCATAAAAAGCTTTTCTGAGGTTCCACATCACATAATCAGTCAACCATTTGCTGATAATGAGGTGTAATCTCATAAAAAGTTGTTTAGAGGTTCCACATCGCCAAATTGGTCAACCGTACATTGATAATGAGCTGTAATCTCATAACAAGCCATCTGAGCTTCCACATCGCTGAATCGGTCAACCGTTCACTGATAATGAGTTTTAATCTCATAAAAGGCCGTTTTGAGGTTCCACATCGCCGAATTGGTCAACCGTTCACTGATAATGAGTTGTAATCTCATACCAAGTTGTTCTGAGGTTCCACATCGCCAAATCGATCAATCATTCACTGATAATGAGTTGTAATCTCATAACAAGCCATTCTCAGGTTCCACATCACCGAATTGGTCAATCATTCACTGATAACAAGTTGTAATCTTATAACAAGCTGTTATGAGGTTCCAGATCACCGAATCGGTCAACCGTTCGCTGATAATGAGTTGTTATCGCGTAACAAGCTTTTCTGAGCTTCCACATCACCGAATCGGTCAATCATTCACTGATAATGAGTTGTAATCTCATAATAAGCTATTATGAGCTTCCACATCGCTGAATCGGTCAACCATTTGTTGATAATTAGTTGTAATCTCATAACAAGCCATTTTGAGCTTCCACATCGCCGAATGGGTCAACTATTCACTGATAATGAGTTGTAATCTCATAACAAGCTATTCTGAGGTTCCACATTGCCAAATTAGTCAACCGTACATTGATAATGATCTGTAATCTCATAACAAGCTATTCTGAGCTTCCACATCGCCGAATCGGTCAATCGTTTGCTGAAACTGAGTTGTAATATCATAACAAGCCCTTCTGAGGTTCCACATCGCCAAATCAGTCAACCGTACATTGATAATGAGCTATAATCTCATAACAAGCCGTTCTGAGGTTCCACATTGCTGAATCGGTCAACCATTCACTGATAATGAGTTGTAATCTCATAACAAGCCATTCTGAGGTTCCACATCACCGAATCGGTCAACTGTACATTGATAATGAGCTATAATCTCATAACAAGCTGTTCTAAGCTTCCACATCGCCAAATCGGTCAATCGTTTGATGATAATGAGTTGTAATTTCATAACAAGCTGTTCTGAGCTTCCACATCGCCGAATCTGTCAATCGTTCACTGATAATGAGTTGTAATCTCATAATAAGCTATTGTGAGCTTCCACATCGCCAAATCGGTCAACCGTTCACTGATAATGAGTTGTAATCTCATAACAAGCCATTCTGAGCTTCCACATTACCGAATTGATCAACCGTTCACTGATAATGAGTTGTAATCTCATAACAAGCCGTTTTGAGGTTCCACATCGCTGAATCGGTCAACTGTACATTGATAATGAGCGGTAATCTCATAACAAGCCATTCTAAGGTTCCATATCATTGAATTGGTCAACCGTTCACTGATAATGAGTTGTAATCTCTTAACAAGTCGTTCTGAGGTTTCACATCGCCGAATCGGTCAACCATTCGCTGATAATGAGCTGTAATCTCGTAACAAGCTTTTCTGAGGTTCCACATCGCCGAATCGGTCAATCATTCACTGATAATGAGTTGTAATCTCATAATAAGCCATTTTGAGGTTCCACATTTCTGAATCGGTCAACTGTACATTGATAATGAGCTGTAATCTCATAACAAGCCGTTCTGAGGTTCCACATCACCGAATCGGTCAATCGTTCACTGATAAATAGTTGTAATCTCATAACAACCCGTTTTGAGGTTCCACATCGCCGAATCGGTCAACCGTACATTGATAATGAGCTGTAATCTCATAACAAGCCATTCTGAGTGTCCACATTGCCAAATTGGTCAACCATTCACTGATAATGAGTTGTAATCTTATAACAAGTCATTCTGAGGTTCCACAGCACTGAATCGGTCAACCGTTCGCTGATAATGAGTTGTAATCTCATAATAAGTTGTTCTTAGCTTCCACATCACTGAATCGGTCAATCATTCGCAGATAATGAGCTATAATCTCATAAAGAGCTATTCTGAGCTTCCACATCGCCAAATTGGTCAATCATTCATTGATAATAAGCTGTCATCTCATAACAAGCCGTGCTGATGTTCTACATCGCCAAATCGGTCAACTGTTAGCTGATAGTGAGTTGTAATCTCATAACAAGCCGTTCTGAGATTCCACATCACCAAATCGGTCAACCGTTTGCTGATAATTAGCTGTAATCTCATAACAAGCTGTTCTAGGGTTCCACATCATCAAATCAGTCAACCATCCCCTGATAATGAGCTGTAATCTCATAACAAGCCATTCTAAGGTTCCACATCGCCGAATCGGTCAACCATTCACTGATAATGATTTGTATTCTTATAACAAGCTGTTCTGAGCTTCCACATCACTGAATTGGTCAATCGTTTGCTGATAATGAGTTGTAATCTCATAACAAGCTATTCTGAACTTCCACATTGCCGAATCGGTCAACCGTTCACTAATAATGAGTTGTAATCTCATAACATGCCGTTCTGAGCTTCCATGTTGCCGAATCGATCAACCGTTCGCTGATAATGAGTTGTAATCTCATCATAAGCCGTTCTGAGGTTACACATCACCAAATCGGTCATCCGTACATTGATAATGAGCTGTAATCTCATAAAAAGCCATTCTGAGGTTCCACATCACCGAATCGGTCAACCATTCTCTGATAATGAGTTGTAATCTCATAACAACCCATTTTGAGGTTCCACATCACCAAATCGGTCATCCGTACATTGATAATGAGCTGTAATCTCATAAAAAGCCATTCTGAGGTTCCACATTGCTGAATCGGTCAATCATTCACTGATAATGAGTTGTAATCTTATAACAAGCCCTTCTGAGCTTCCACATCACTGACTCGGTCAATCGTACATTGATAATGAGTTGTAATCTCATAAGAAGCCATTCTGAGGTTCCACATCGCCAAATTGGTCAACCATTCACTGATAATGAATTGTAATATCATAACAAGCCGTTCTGAGGTTCCACATCACCAAATTGGTCAACCGTACATTGATAATGAGCTATAATCTCATAACAAGCCGTTCTGAGCTTCCACATCGCCTAATCAATCAACCGTTTGCTGATAATGAGTTGTAATCTCATAATAAGCTATTCTAAGGTTCCACATCGACGAATCAGTCAATCATTCGCTGTAATCTCATAACAAGCTGTTCTGAGTTTCCACATTGCCAAATCGTTCAACCGTTCGCTGATAATGAGTTGTAATCTCATAACAAGCCATTCTGAGGTTGCACATTGCCAAATCGGTCAACCTTTCACTAATAATGAGCTGTAATCTGATAACAAGCAGTTCTAAGGTTCCAAATCGCCGAATCAGTCAATCGTTCATTGATAATGAGTTGTAATGTCATAACAAGCTATTCTGAGGTTTCACATCGCCGAATTAGTCAACCGTACATTGATAATGAGTTGTAATCTCATAACAAGCCATTCTAAGGTTCCACATCACCGAATCGGTCAACCATTCACTGATAAGGAGTTTTAATCTCATAACAAGCCGTTCTGAGGTTCCACATCACCGAATCAGTCAATCGTACATTGATAATGAGCTGTAATCTCATAACAAGCTGTTCTGAGCTTCCACATCACTGAATCGGTCAACTGTTTGCTGATAATGAGTTGTAATCTCATAACAACCTATTCTGAGGTTCCACATCGCCGAATCAGTCAACCGTTCGTTGATAATGAGTTGTAATCTCATAGCAAGCTGTTCGGAGCTTCCACATTGCTAAATCGGTTAATTGTTCACTGATAATGAGTTGTAATCTCATAACAAGCTATTTTTAGCTTCCACATCGCTGAATTGGTTAATTGTTCACTGATAATGAGTTGTAATCTCATAACAAGTCGTTCTGAGCTTCTGCATCGCCGAATCAATCAACCGTTCACTGATAATGAGTTGTAATCTCATAACAAGCCATTCTGAGGTTCCACATTGCCGAATCGGTCAACCGTACATTGATAATGAGCTGTAATCTCATAAAAAGCCATTCTCAGGTTCCACATCACCGAATCTGTCAACCGTTCACTGATAATGAGTTGTAATCTCATAACAAGCCATTCTGAGGTTCCACATTGTTGAATTGGTCAACCGTTAAGTGACAATGAGCTGTAATCTCATAACAAGCTATTCTGAGGTTCCACATCGCCGAATTGGTCAATCATTCACTGATAATGAGTTATAATCTCATAACAAGACGTTCTAAGATTCCGCATCGCCGAATCAGTCAACCGTACATTGATAATGAGCTTATATTTCATAACAAGCTGTTCTAAGGTTCCACATCGCCGAATCGGTTAATCATTCACTGATAATGAGTTGTAATCTCATAACAAGCCATTCTAATGTTCCACATCGCCGAATCGGTCAACCCTACATTGATAATGAGCTATAATCTCATAACAAGTCATTCTGAGCTTCCACATTGCCGAATCCATCAACCATTCGCTGATAATGAGTTGTAATCTCATAACAAGTTATTCTGAGGTTCCACATCACCGAATCGGTCAACTGTTCACTGATAATCAGTTGTAATCTCATAACAAGCCATCCTGAGCTTTGACATCGCCGAATCGGTCAATCATTCACTATGTTGTAATCTCATAACAAGCCATTCTAAGGTTCCACATCACTGAATCGGTCAACCGTTCACTGATAATGAGTTGTAATCTCATATTAAGCCATTCTGAGGTTCCACATCACCGAATCGGTCAACCGTTCACTGATAATGAGCTGTAATCTCATAACAGGCTGTTCTAAGGTTCCACATCACCGAATCGGTCAATCGTTCGCTAATAATGAGCTGTAATCTAATAACAAGCTATTCTGAGATTCCACATTGCTGAATCGCTCAATCGTTCACTGATAATGAGTTGTAATCTCATAACAAGCCATTTTGAGGTTCCACATCGCCGAATCGCTCAACCGTACATTGATAATGAGTTGTAATCTCATAACAAGCCGTTCTGAGCTTCCACATCGCCAAATTAGTCAATCATTCACTGATAATGAGTTGTAATCTCATAACAAGCCATTCTGAGCTTCCACATCGCCGAATCGGTCAACCGTACATTGATAATGAGCTGTAATCTCATAACAAGCCGTTCTAAGGTTCCACATCACCAAATCAGTCAACCATTCACTGATAATGAGTTGTAATCTCATAACAAGCCATTTTGAGGTTCCACATCACTAAATTGGTCAATCGTATATTGATAATGAGCTATAATCTCATAACAAACCATTCTGACTTTCCACATCATCAAATCTGTCAATCATTCACTAATATTGAGTTGTAATCTCATAACAAGCCGTTCTGAGGTTCCACATCACCAAATCGGTCAACCATTCACTGATAATGAGTTGTACTCTCATAACAAGCCCTTCTGAGCTTCCACATCGCTGAATCGATCAATCATTTGCTAACAATGAGCTATAATCTCAAAACAAGCCATTCTTAGCATCCACATTGCCAAATCTGTCAATCATTCACTGATAATGAGCTGTAATCTCATAACAAGCCATTCTAAGGTTCCACATCACTAAATCGGTCAACCGTTCGCTGATAATGAGTTGTTATCTCATAACAAGCCATTCTGAGGTTCCACATCACCAAATCAGTCAACACTTCACTGATAATGAGCTGTAATCTCATAACAAGTCATTCTGAGGTTCCATATCGCCAAATCGGTCAATCGTTCACTCATAATGAGTTTTAATCTCATAACAAGCCGTTCTGAGGTTCCACATAGCCGAATCGGTCAACCGTACATTGATAATGAGCTATAATCTCATAACAAGCCGTTCTGAGGTTCCACATCACCGAATCGGTCAACCATTCACTAATAATGAGTTGTAATCTCAGAACAAGCCGTTCTGAGGTTCCAGATTGCCGAATTAGTCAACTGTACATTGATAATGAGCTGTAATCTCATAACAAGCCATTCTGAGCTTCCACATTGCTGAATCGATCAACCGTTCGCTGATAATGAGTTGTAATCTCATAACAAGCTATTCTGAGGTTCCACATTGCTGAATCGGTCAACTTTTTACTGATAATGAGTTGTAATATCATAACAAGCCGTTCTAAGCTTCCACATCGCCAAATCGGTCAACCGTTCGTTGATAATGAGTTGTAATCTCATAAAAAGCTATTTTAAGCTTCCACATCGCTGAATCGGTCAATCATTCGCTGATAATGAGTTGTAATCTCATAACAAGCCGTTCTGAGGTTCCACATCACCGAATCAGTCAACCGTACATTGATAATGAGCTGTAATTTCATAACAAGCTATTTTGAGCTTCCACATTGCCGAATCGATCAACCGTTTGCTGATAATGAGTTGTAATCTCATAACAAGCCATTCTGAGGTTTCACATAGCCAAATCGGTCAATCGTTCACTGATAATGAGTTGTAATCTCATAACAAGCCGTTCTGAGGTTCCACATCGCTAAATCAGTCAACCATTCGCTGATAATGAGCTATAATCTCATAACAAGCTATTCTGAGGTTCCACATTGCCGAATCAGTCAATTGTTCACTGATAATGAGTTGTAATCTCATAACAAGCTATTCTGAGGTTCCACATCATCGAATTGGTCAACCGTTCGCTGATAATGAGTTGTAATCTCATAACAAGCCATTATGAGGTTCCACATCACCGAATCAGTCAATTATTCGCTGTTAATGAGCTGTAATCTCATAACAAGCTGTTCTAAGCTTCCACATCACTGAATCGGTCAACCTTACATTTATAATGAGTTTTAATCTCATAACAAGCCGTTCTGAGGTTCCACATTGCTGAATCGATCAACCATTCACTGATAATGAGTTGTAATCTCATAACAAGCCATTTTGAGGTTCCACATCGCCGAATCGGTCAATCATTCACTGATAATGAGTTGTAATCTCATAACAAGCCGTTCTAAGGTTCCACATCACCGAATCGGTCAATCGTTCACTGATAATGAGCTATAATCTCATAACAAGCCATTCTGAGGTTCCACATCACCGAATCGGTCAATCATTTGTTGATAATGAGTTGTAATCTCATAACAAGCCATTCTGAGGTTCTACATCGCCGAATCGGTCAACCATACATTGATAATGAGCTATCTCATAATAAGCCATTCTGAGCTTCTACGTCACTGAATCGATCAACCGTTTGCTGATAATGAGTTGTAACCTCATAACAAGCTGTTCTGAGGTTCCACATCACCAAATCGGTCAATCATTCACTAATAATGAGTTGTAATCTCATAACAAGTCATTTTTAGGTTCCACATCGGTAAATTGGTCAACCGTTCAGTTATAATGAGCTATAATCTTATAACAAGCTTTTTTGAGCTTCCACATCACTGAATTTGTCAATCGTTCACTGATAATGAGTTGTAATCTCATAGCTTCCACATCACTGAATTGGTCAACCATTCACTGATAATGAGCTTAAATCTCATAACAAGTTGTTCTAAGCTTCCACATCGCCGAATCGGTCAACCGTAGATTGATAATGAGTTGTAATATCATAACAAGCCATTCTGAGGTTCCACATCGCTGAATCGATCAACCGTTCACTGATAATGAGTTGTAATCTCATAACAAGCCATTCTAAGGTTCCACATCACCGAATCGGTAAACCGTTCACTGATAATGAGTTGTAATCTCATAATAAGCCATTCTTAGGTTGCACATCACCGACTTAATCAACCGTTCTCTAATAATGAGTTGTAATCTCATAACAAGCCATTCTAAGGTTCCACATTGCCGAATCGATCAACCGTTCACTGATAATGAGATGTAATCTCATAACTAGCTATTCTCAGCTTGCACATCACTTAATCAGTGAATTGTTCATTGATAATGAGTTGTAATCTCATAATAAGCCATTCTGACATTCCACATCACCGAATTAGTCAACCGTACATTGATAATGAGCTATAATCTCATAACAAGCCGTTCTGAGGTTCCACATCACTGAATCAGTCAACCGTTCACTGATAATGAGTTGTAATCTCATAACAAGCCATTTTGAGGTTCCACATGACCGAATCGGTCAACCGTACATTGATAATGAGTTGTAATCTCATAACAAGCCATTCTAAGGTTCCACATTGCCGAATCAATCAGCTGTTCCCTGATAATGAGTTGTAATCTCATAACAAGCCGTTCTAAGCTTCCACATCGCGTAATCAGTCAACTGTACATTGATAATGAGTTGTAATCTCATAACAAGCCCAACTGAGCTTCCAGATTGCCAAATTGGTCAACCATTCGCTGATAATGAGTTGTAATCTCATAATAAGCCATTCTAACATTCCACATCGCCAAATTAGTCAACTATTCACTGATAATGAGTTGTAATCTCATAACAAGCCATTCTAAGCTTCCACCTCGCCGAATCGGTCAATCATTCACTGATAATGAGGTGTAATCTCATAACAAGCTATTCTGAGCTTCCACATCGCTGAATCAGTCAATCATTTGCTGATAATGAGATGTAATCTAATAACAAGCCGTTCTGAGGTTCAACATCACCGAATCGGTCAACCGTTCGCTGATAATGATTTGTAATCTCAAAACAAGTCATTCTGAGATTCCACATCGCCGAATCGGTCAACTGTTCGTTGATAGTGAGCTGTAATCTCATAACAAGCTGTTCTGAGCTTCCACATCACTGAATCGGTCAACCGTACATTGATAATGAGTTGTAATCTCATAACAAGCCATTCTGAGGTTCCACATCACCGAATTGATCAACCGTTCACTGATAATGAGTTGGAATCTCATAACAAGCCATTCTGGGGTTCCACATTGCCGAATTGGTCAATCGTTCACTGATAATGAGTTGTAATCTCATAACAAGCCATACTTAGGTTCCACATCACTGAATCAGTCAACCATTTGTTGATAATGAGTTGTAATCTCATAACAAGCCCTTCTGAGGTTCCACATCGCCGAATCGGTCAACCATTCACTGATAATAAGCTGTAATCTCATAACAAGCTGTTCTGAGCTTCCACATCACCGAATCGGTTAATCGTTCGCTGATATTGAGTTGTAATCTCATAACAAGCCATTCTGAGGTTCCACATCACCAAATTGGTCAACGGTTCGCTGATAATGAGTTTTAATATCATAACAAGCTGTTCTGAGCTTTCACATCGCCAAATCGGTCAATCATTCGTTGATAATGAGTTGTAATCTCATAACAAGCTATTCTGGGCTTCCACATCGCCGAATCGGTCAACTGTTCACTGATAATGAGTTGTAATCTCATAAAAAGCCATTCTAAGCTTCCACATCACTGAATCGATCAACTGTTCACTGATAATGATTTTTAATCTCATAACAAGCCGTTCTGAGGTTCCACATTGCCGAATCGGTCAACCGTACATTGATAATGAGTTGTAATCTCATAATAAGCCATTTTGAGGTTCCACATCACTGAATCGGTCAACCTTTCGCTGATAATGAGTTTTAATCTCATAACAAGCCATTTTGAGGTTTCACATTGCTGAATCGGTCAAACATTCACTGATAATGAGCTGTAATCTCATAACAAGCTGTTCTGAGGTTCCACATCGCCGAATCGGTCAATCGTTTGCTGATAATGAGTTTTAATCTTATAACAAGCTATTCTGAAGTTCCACATCGCCAAATCGGTCAACCATACATTTATAATGAGCTGTAATCTCATAACAAGTCGTTCTGAGGTTCCACATCACCGAATCGGTCAACCATTTGCTGATAATGAGTTGTAATCTCATAACAAGCCGTTTTGAGGTTCCACATCGCTGAATCGGTCAACCGTACATTGATAATGAGCTATAATTTCATAACAAGCCATTCTGAGCTTCCACATCGTCGAATCGGTCAACCATTCACTGATAATGAGTTGTAATCTCATAATAAGCTGTTCTGAGGTTCCACATCATTGAATCAGTCAACCATTCGCTGATAATGAGTTGTAATCTTGTTGCCCCACCTTTTATCCTGTACCCATGCTGTCAAAGTGGAGGATTTAGATGTCATAGTATGGTCATGTCATGATTGGTCTGGTCAGTTTGATGTCTAGGTCTAAGTCTTCCCTAGGATAGGAAGTCGTTGCTGGGTTCCCCTTCATTTGCCTTCATGTTATAGCCAGGTGGGTTGTTTTCAGGGTCTCATTATTTTGGGTAGGTTGTAGATCCTAACCCAGAAAATATTGTGCTCCAATCGATGTTCTTTCTCAGGCAGAGATCGAAGACTGGTATGGATTGATTCTACAAGTCTCAACGATCCTAATGCAACAGACAATGAGCAAATTGGTTAAGAAATGAGCGAGAACGAGCTCGACGGGATTTCATAAATCATCTTCTCCATGGCGGAATTCTACCTTAGATGGTAATTTTCCGCAAAGACAGAAAAGAAGAAAGAACACTATGGTGGACCCCACAACGGGTTTTCGAAACACTTTTTCCATTTTCCAGGTAAGAAAGACTCAAAGCGGAGAATTAGATTTGAGCTTCTGCATGGCAGAATTCTACCTGAGAAGGTAATTTTCCGCAAAAGCAGAAAAGAAGAAAGGTTCACATATTGCGGGTTTCGCACCTCTCTGGTGATTTTCTGCAAACTTAGTTATAATAAGGTGGACCCCACAGCGAGTTTTTGAAGCACTTTTTCAATTTCTTGAGTAAGAGAGAAATGTTTAATTATTGACTCAGAGATTAAAATAAAGTATTTGTGGAGAATTGAAAATTGCCTTCTCCACGGCAGATTTCTCACTCATAGAGAGATTTTCCGCAAGCTCAAGGAAAATGAAAAAGTAAGTGAAGTTAATGAAAATGTTTCTGTTAGGGCTACGGGAATAGTGAAAAGACTTCAAGGTATCTGTTAGGGATTCTCATTTATTGTGTTAACGGGTTTATTCATAACTTCGTTTGTGTGGCGCGAATGCTGAAAATCAACAGTGGCATTTAGATTTCTATAAAGCTAGAAATGTGAACAGTATTTCAAATCACTATTTCTTTTTTTCTGCCATTCAATTTTTCTACACAACCCATTTGCATTTGTAGCAGCTTATCTGTGAGCTCTGTATCTTGTGTTTTCGAAGGCCCCTATTATTGTATAGCAAAATGGTCGCTAGGTTCTCTGGTTTTGACAGATTGAACGACATTAAAACCACTCTGCAGAATCTCATAGATACTTCTCTGTGCTTTTACGACATACATGATCTCCAGAAAAGACTAAAAGCAGAGCCAATTCATCCCATAAGAGAGAAGCTTAGAGAAAGTGGCTTGATTGAAGCGGCAGGGTTTCCAGTGGCCGTCCAAGCTCCGGAATTGATATACGAATGCATCAACCATTATAACCTGGACACCAGATAGATTATACTACCAAATGACATAGTGCTTCTATCTATTGATCGTCAGACAGTGGTGAATTGCTTCCATGTGCCTGAGCGGGACGAATTCTCCAACTTAACAGTATCGCACGCGGCCTCTGAGTTTTCTGTGAAGAAAATGGTGTGGAGGAGAGAAATTATGCACTCATGGTTTTAGAAGCCGCGAGGCGCTAAAAGCAAGGTGCTAAAGACTCTATTTGGATCGGACCTCAAGCCTGAAATTGTTGATATATTTTCGTGCTCATTCACAGAATGAAAGGTGAAGTCGAAGCCCTAAATTTCATTGAGCATTACTTCTTCATAGTACAAGTAACATGCTTAGGTACACAATATGTTGATTGGGCTCAGGAGGTAAGTGAAAATCTATCCAATGCCCTTCGTGCCACAAAGTTATACAATACATTTTATATGTCTTCTTTCCTCATCTATATGTTGGCATCACTGCAAATATGGTCGGGTCTTCTGAGATTGGAAGATTTCCTAGATAATGTTAAATGCTACGAATTTTACCCATGTTTGCAATTACATAACAGCTATGGAGATTATGTCCGAGTGAATGATGCTTTCACTATGAGGATTTACAAGGAATTGCAGGGATGCCCTGAATGGAGATTCAACCCAGAAGCGATGGGGGCCATTAGCCAGTTTGGGAATTTTTTCATTCATTTCTCATCATTTTCTTATTTGCATCTTGCAGCCTTTGATGGATTCCCCTTGAAGCTACCAAGATATCCAAGTGATATGATTGTGCTGATTAAATGGTGAGACAAGCAGTGCACGTGAACTTGTTGAGTGCAAGCTTGAGAAAGAAAGGGTATGAATTCCCTATGAAGGTCGAAGATTTTAGTTGTGAATCCCATTCAGATGCCAAGAACATGCTGAAAACATTTGAAACCAGATATCACCTGGAAGCATATGGGGTGATAAGGCCTATGTTTGACCCCAAAGGCTATGCAAGAGATGTATTGCAGATTGGAAGCACAGTCAGACACATCACCGACTTTGAAGATTATTTTGCTGACTGCAAAGATGAATTTGAAAGCCATGATCGTGCTTTTGCCAGGTTCACAGTTGAGCAGGTGAAGACATATGGTATTAACCTGGATGTTGAAGGAATTGAAGATGATGGCCAGAATATGTATAGCAATACTTATCTGACCAAAATTAGAAACACCTCCATCAGTTCTGAGCCTAGTGGAGAAGTCGCGGAGGACTTAGAGACAATGAAGGAAAAAATTATCAAGAGAACGGGAAAATGGGTTGAATGGACAGCCAAAAAGAAACGAACAAGAAATACATCTACTCAAGCTTCTCCATCACTGGCTGCTTCCTACTCTACTCAGGGGACCACTACCAGTGTAATGCCAACAATTTCTCAAGGACCCGCTCAGCTTGCAGGAGGAGGTGACCAACCACCAGACAAGAGCATTCCATTGGATAAGACCTGCCATGATGGCTCCCGACCAGTGATTGTGACCCAAATGGAAGAGATGATAGAAGAGGAGAAGAAGGCAGAAGAACCAAAAGATAGTGCAGTTACTCCTCGCACCACTCAGGTTTCATCTCCTCATGTTACCCTAGTGCACTTGCCTCATCCTAGTCCTAGCACTCCTGTGAGTGTAACATTGCTACCCGTGGATAGTTCTCCAGTGCAAATTGTTGATTTGGGAGATGGAGAGAGTAGTAGTAGTGAGTCTTCAAAATCAGATGGAGCAGCTAAGAAGACCGCCGAGATAAGCCAAGCCTCTCCGAAGTTGGTCGCTCAAGTCCCAAAAAATCCTTTTGCCACACCTACAGTAGCAGCCATGCCAGTTAAAAGGAAGATGTTCAGCATCGATTCACTGGGGGCTGCATCCCAAGTAATAAGCACTAAGTCGTGGCTGGAAGACACCCTGGAGAGGAAGAAATGAAGGAAAGATGAGAGTACTCCAGCAAAAGATACTATTTCCCTTGCGGTACAGTCCGGATCAGCACTGGCCCAAGCCAAGAAGCAGAAGTCGTTGTCAATATTAGGCCATGATCCAGCCATAGGTCACTTGACCATGGAGATAGCGAAGCCCAACAAAGAGGGCAGATTGGAGGATATGGCTATTGATGATTTTACACTGCATTCAATAGACCTCGGTGA
>MU223217.1:195156-209420 GCA_018584345.1 Thuja plicata
TGGAGATAGCGAAGCCCAACAAAGAGGGCAGATTGGAGGATATGGCTATTGATGATTTTACACTGCATTCAATAGACCTCGGTGAAGCAAGGCATGATACCAAGGTTGGTCTGTGGAAGTCAACCAATGAATTCATTGAAGAACAATGAGAGAGCCTGAAGTCTTCCAAAGTAAGAATGAAGGCAGATATTGAAGAATTGAATCAATTCATCCGACAATTGGTGTCTCCTCTAGCAACCATCTCTGGAGTGACGGTGACAAAGAACCCCACAGTCGTCGAAGTACAAGCTCTTATTTCCCAACTTTGGGAAGCAAGCACTTCAGCCAGATAGGTAAAGAATGGATTGAAAAGGTCAGAAAAGATGGGATTACTGTTATAGAATAGATTGGGAGAAATATTCTAAGGTTGGAGAAAGAAACAGAAAACATTCTGACAAACAGTAATGTTCTGGCAGGAGAAAGAGCGAAGAGTGATGAATGTGGTGCACTCTTGAAGATGATCCTACAAATGAAAGGGAAAGAAGCCATAGAGGCAAAAATTCTATCAACAGGAAGTGAGCCTATAGTTGAATGGCTTAAAAGCATGGTATTTAGGTCTGAAATGATACTATCAGCAGAAAAAGGACTTAGTGAAACAGGAAACAAAATAAGTGAAATCCAGAACAGGGGATTTGAGCTAATAAAAGAACTCCATACAGACTCCCAAACTAGCAGCTAGGAGAAGGTGTTAATTGATGTCAATGCAATGAAAGAGAATTTCTCTAAGTATTTAGACAGTTTGATCGATGCGTCTGCAAGTGGCACAAACAGAGCTACAGAATTGCAAAAGCTGAGCCGGCACATACATGTGGCCATGGAAGAGCTGCCGAAGCAGTTAAATGTGACAAAAAAGGTGGTTAGAGATCACGCCCAGTGGCTCTTAAGATATACCAATGTCTATGTGCCCAGACATGAAGAGTTAGTTCGAGTAGTGGTTGCTGCCAAAGCTTATCAGACAAAGATGGAAAAAGGGAAGGAGGCCAAATGATTTATTTTCCCCTTTTCTTTTCTGTTTCTTTTCCCTTGTAGTTAGTTAGCGACAGAAGTGGTTTTCTTGGCATCTGTCATTTAGAGGGAGATGAACCGATTAAACTTCCTTTGTAATGGTCATCCCCTGGCTCTATATGTATGAAGTTGAAATATTAATGAAAGGTCAGAAAATTTTTGGTGTAAGAGACTTGATGTTGCAGAGACAATTGAAGAGTGTTTTATGTCAATGATTTTCTGTTCCAATTAGTTAGAAGTTGTTAATTATATGATTCTTTCTCTTAATCTTAATTGTAGTAGGAAGGAAAGGATGTTTCATTCCTTTGTTGTGAGGATGTGATAAACCTCAGTAGGATGTGCTGTGGGATATTTAGGGAAGGATCCTTTAGAAGTTTTTCATCATTTTATTCTTTGTTAGCAGTAGCTATAGATTAGTTGATGCTGAGTGTATGAATTCATAGGATTTGTGAGTTCTACAACTTAGTTCATAGATTAGAAAGCTCTCCTTGCCTGGATTAAGTTCTGTTTAGGCTTAATTTTATTTGCCTCTTCTGCTCTCGGGTTAAGAGCATACCCCATGTTAGTTTAGAATCAAAACATAATTCATTGCATATCATTCGAAAAGGGAGCTGTACCTACCAATTTAGAGAAAAGCCAGTAGTCTTGAAGGGCTTTTCAACTGTTGTAACCAGATATTGTTCATAATTTGGGCACTAAGAGTCATACTCCTAAGAAGCAAGAAAGGACAAATTTGTTTACCAACAGATTTTTGGTGACTCAGCTGGGGAAAACTGAATAGTCGTTAGACCAGTACATTATATCATGAGGAAAAATGGTACTCCCTCATGAGAATATCTTTCCAGTGCTCCAACAAAATCTTGGTTTTCAAGATGACCAAGAAGACATAAGCTCATCTCTCAATACATTTGTTTGGAGATATAGGAGGAACACTGAGCATTACCAAAACGCGAGCCAGGTATTAGAGGAAGAAGAAAGAAGGGTGGAAGCTTTAGAAAGAGCTGTTCAAAGGAGGAATATCTGGAGAGAAGAAAGATAAGCATGAAGAGAATCCCAACAATAAACTCTTCTTAGCACCCTGGAACACACAAAGTTCCTAAGAAGTACCATAAAATAGGGTGGGCGAGATCCTATGTTTGACAAGCTAGAAGAGCTTGGTTTTTCTATCCTAGAGGTTCCTAAAAGAAGAGGAGGAAAGAAGAGTCAGAGTAGACCAGCTTCCCCTATTAGGAATCAAATTACTTCACAAAACACTTGCCAGGTATTGACTCTTCACGGTATCAATACTCCCCCGGTTGTTAATTTTCCACCATATAGTGCAAGGGCTGTCATGGCTGCTCCATGGGCTGCAGCAGTTGGACCTTTAGCGTTAGTGGCTTACCATCCACTTCCTACTGGGTCGAGGAAGAGCTTTCCTAAGTTTTTGGGTGACGAAACGGTCACTCCCGATGAGCATATCAAGGCATTCTTTGCAGCTACTCACATTTTAGGAGTGGTACATGAGGACGTTGTGGTAAGATTGTTTGTTGAGACCCTGACAGAGAGTGCCGCAGACGGGTTCTATCATCTAGATGATGGCTCTATCACTAGCTAGAATACGATGAGAACAACGTTCAAAGCCCGATTTAAGACTGCAGAAGATGAGCATGCTCTATTAACACAACTGGCGTCCATCAAAAAGCAACCTCACATGAGTATGAGGGATTTTGTAGCCATTTTCAACAAAATTACCAGTAGAATCCCCGCTACTGCTAGGCCTACGGCTGGTAATCTCAAAACATTCTTCATAAGCACGATGCCTCTGGATGTTAATTATGATTTAAGGTGTGCACGCCCTGCCAATCTAGCAGACACACAAAGAAGAGCCATTGAGTGCGAAGATGACTTGATCTCCGTAGGAAAATGGAAAAGAGAGATTCAAACCAAAGGAAGCTCCAGCAATACTACGTCATCTGATGAGATGCTTCAGAAGTTGTCAAATGAGTTGGTCTCGATGAAAAAGTAGTTACCTAGTCTCAACAACTCTTATCAGTGGAATTTTTAGAATGTGCCAGGAAGAGGTGCAGATAATAAGTTTCCGCAGCTTATAGGCCCTCAGCCTAGGTTGCAGATTGAGGCAGCACCCAAGAAAGGGAACATGTGTGTGTTTCATTTGACTATGGATCATGACAGTGAGAACTTCCCAGAGACCGTCTGTATGATGCAGTTGTTAGCCACTAATGAGCCGAATGTAGCAGCTCCTTGTGCAGATTTGGATACATACTCCAATGGCGACTCCGGAAATTTATTTGTGGAGTATAAATATGACTCTGAAACCAAAGGTGAATGCTATGCTACCATTGATGGGACTTCGTATCAAGTGCTTACCCGGGGACAGAAGTTGAAGAACCAGTCCTCGAGCCAACCTCTCAAAGGTGGACTCTATTCCTTCCACGAGCCATGCCCATGCTGATCAAGGAGCCTCAAATTCTCAAACAGGTAAGGATAAAGCACCTTTTGATTTTATCCAGTTTTGTGAAGAAGCAAAAATTCAGATTTCCCCTATAGAATATTTAGCTTCACATCCCTCTGAATTAAAAAGACTAGTGGAGAGATGTAAGGGGAATGTCTCAAGTTTGAACCACAATGTGACTATAGAAGAGGAGGGTGAAACATTAACAGCTAATTTGTTTCATCAAGAAGAATGTACTATGTTAGCAACTTCTTCTGGTCAGAAACCTGACCCCTTCTATGTTTCATTGTATATTAACGGTTGTAAACTAAGTAACTGCATAATAGACTCTAGAGCGTCGAACAATGTTATGCCCTTTTCAGTGGCCAAAGCCTTAGGTCTTAGCCTCACAGATGTACATGGGAAATGTTACTCAATGGATGCTAAACCGGTCCCCTTGCTAGGACAAATTAAAGATGCCCAGGTTGCTTTGGCCTCTCACCCCGAAAAGAAGCTCTTATTGACTATCCTAGTGGTAGACATCCCGGCAAGCTACGGACTCCTCCTAAGTAGAAGTTTCTGTAGAGACTTAGGAGGAGAGATAAAGTTAGACTGGTCTCAAGCTACGATACCGATTGGGAACAAGAAAGTTAAGTTGGAGCCTGAGGAAAAGGCTAAATTCACCGTCCTGAAATCTGATGACCCCAAAGCCAAGATACTCTACCAAGAGTTGGAATTCGGCAATTACATGTTGTTCACTGAAGAATCCCTGAGTGAAGAAAGAAGTGAAATCCCAGATGAGAGAGCTTCATGTGAAGAAAGAAACCTGAATGGTGTATGGACTCTTGAATTTGATGGAAGTTGTTCTTCATTAGGATCTGGTGTGGGCGTCGTGTTAGTCCCTCCTCAGGGTGAACCTGAACCAATGGCCTTTAAATTGGAATTTGGAAACACCAATAACACCATGGAATACGAGGCTCTATTACATGGAATTGTAGCAGCAAAAGAGAAAGGGATAAAACTGTTGAAGGCTAGAGGCAATGCAGAGCTCATTGTGAAACAGGTTAGAAAACAATACTCTGTCAAGAATCACCGATTAAAGAATTACAGAAACAGAGTCTGGGATGAAATTGAAGGTCTGGATGCCTTCTCCATTAAAGCGGTACTGAGAGATTTGAACACCAAGGCTGACTCCTTAGTAGTTTCAGCTTCTTTATTGATGCCTCATCAAGAGTTTAAAGACAAGAAGTATCAGATCAAGATTGTTTACAGAGCTTCTGTTCCAAACAATACAGACTCTTGGCAAGTATTTGAGGATGACAAGAGCCTGCAGTTGTTTTTGGAAAGCGACAAGACTTCTTCTGAAAACCATGTGAATGAAGGAGATAAAGAGGATTCCAACCATGAATCACTAGAAGAGCAAGGTGAAGCGATTTAGCTACAAGGTAATATTATCCCACCTTATTTTATGTCTTTCAAAAAGATGTTTAATAGACATGATGCTTATATAAAGCAAAAGAGGACGGAGAAAGGACCCACTACTGGTGAGTATGAAGGGGTGAACATCGGCGATCCGGATGATCCCAAGATGGTCAACATTGGCAAATGTTGTTCACCTGAGGAGAAAGAAGCTACCAAGCAACTCTTTCTAGAGTATCAAGATGTCTTTTCCTGGAGCTAGGAAGACTTGAAGAGTTACAAAGGCGGAGAAGTGAAACATCAAATTCCTCTAAAGCTAGATGTCGTCCCTTTTCACCAGAAGCAGAGGAATTATAATCCAAAGATAGCAGATGCCATATTCCAAGACGTGGATAAAATGCTGAAGGCTTGGATTATCTACCCAATTCATCACTCTACTTGGGTAGCCAATATAGTGCCTGTTCGGAAAAAGAACAGAGAAAATAGGATTTGCATTGATTTTCATAATTTGAATCAGGCATCCCTTAAAGATAATTTTTCCCTTCCCAATATGGATCATTTACTGCAAATGGTGGCTGGATTTGAGATGATGTCCATGCTCGATGGATTCTCAGGCTATAACCAGATTGAAGTAGAGGAGAAAGATCAGCACAAGACTACGTTCACAACCCCTTGGGGTATGTTTGCATACCACAGGATGCCTTTCGGTCTGATAAATGTAGGTGCCACTTTTCAAAGATGCATGAGCAAAAAATTTGCTGATTTGAAGGAGCAGATCATAGGGATATATCTGGATGATCTCACCGTGTTTTCAAAGGAAAGAAAAGACCACATAGAAGACTTGAGGAAAGCCTTGCAAAGATGCTGAGATCATGGAATCTCCCTCAACCCGAAGAAATATGTGTTCTATGTAATAGAAGGAAAGCTCCTCGGTCACATAGTCTCCCAAGAAGGAATCAGGATCGACCCAGAGCGAGTTGAGGCTATTCGAAGGTTGAGTCTGCCAGTGAACAAAACAGGAGTGAAGTCATTTTTCGGGCAAGTCAATTTTCTCAGGAGATTTGTACCAGATTCCGCGGAGATAACCCAATGTATTGTAGATATGATGAAGGGAAATGCAAACTTTAAATGGAGTGAACCAGGAAAGCAAGCTTTCCAAAACATCAAAGAGGCCATTGCTAATGCTCCGGTGTTGAGTCATCCAAATTATGGGTGGGATTTCATCATCTACTGTTATGCTTCTGAACACACCCTGTCAGCCATACTTATGCAGAATAATGATGAAGGAGTTCAAGCCCCTATAGATTTCATGAGCATTCCCTTAAAGAATCATGAATTAAGATACTCTCAGATAGAGAAACATGCTTTTGCGGTAGTTAAAGCATTAAAAACCTTCCGGTTCTATATCTTGCATTCACATTCTGTGGTCTATGTCCCAGATGTGGCGATGAAGAGTGTGTTAACACAGAAAGAAGTGGGTTGCAATGCTCGAGGAGCTTGGATAGCAAAGACACAGGAATACGACATCAAGATTAAGCCCACCAAGCTGGTAAGGGGAAATGCCTTATGCAGAGAAATCACAGAAAACAAGATTATGGAAGAGACAGGGGAATCTAAAGAAAAGAAGTTGGTCTTGGCCGTGGGACTCCAAGATACATGGTTTGAAGATATTGTTTACTTCCTCACATATGAATAATGCCCGGAGGGCCTAACAGCGAAATAAAGAAGAGAACTGAGATTAAAGGCTGCTAAGTTTGTAATTTGGGATGGTAAATTGTTTAAGAAGGCAATTGATGGTACCTTCCTCAGATGTGTCGATAAACAAAAACAAGAGAGGCTGCTAAAAACTTTCCACGATGAAGCCTATGGAGGACATTTCTCATCCTCTGTCACCGCTTTCAAGATTTTGAGACAATGCTACTACTGGCCTGGGATGTTCAAGGATGCCTATTCTTGGGTAGTGAAATGCGAGAAATGCAAGATGTTTTCAGGGCATCCTCAATTATCTACTCTCCCATTGAAGCCAGTGGTGATAGAGGATCCTTTTCAACAATGGGGTCTCGATTTCATCGGCCCAATTAATCCAACTTCCAGTGCTGGTCATCAATACATAATAACTACCACTGATTATTTCACCAAGTGGGTGGAAGCTAAGGCGACGAAGAAGACAACTTCAGAGGTGGTCTGTGAGTTTCTTAAAGAGAACATACTAGTCAGGTTTGGCATCCCAAATAAGTTAGTAATGGACAATGCAGCTTATTTCTCTTCAGTTGAGATTACTAATTTTTACTTCGACTATGGAATCACTGTTAGCCATTCTTTAGATTACTTCCCATAGGGAAATGGCCAGGCCAAATCTAGCAATAATAATTTGGTGAATATTATTAAGAATCTGGTGGAAGATAATCAAAGAAACTGGTATAAAAAACTGCATGAAGCGTTATGGGCAGACATAGTAACGCCAAAGAGGGAAATTGGTGTGTCACCTTTTGAGTTGGTTTATGGCACTGAAGCGAGTCTCCCATTACCTCTGGAATTGGCCACCAACAAGCTCAGAAAGGTAATTGAAGATGGTACGTTCAGAGATGGATTAGAGAAGAGGATCTTGTATCTGACAAAACTAGAAGAGGAGAGAGCGCAGATAGTAGATCACATCACTCAGCATCAATTGCGAGTGAAGAAGCTATTTGACAGAAAGGAAAGACCAAGAAAGTTCATGGTGGGCGATAGTGTATTATTGTGGGATAAGCAAAGCGCTCCCAAAGGGATGCATAAGAAGTTTGATTCCCTATGGAAAGGCCTGTTCATAATCCATCAGGCATTTGATAACAATTCCTTCAAACTAGCGTATCAAGATGGTGAAGTATTACCACTGACCTTCAACGGTTAGGATTTGAAGGTTTATAAAATTGTCAACCGGTCAACCGTTCACTGATAATGAGCTGTAATCTCATCACAACTCATTCTGAGATTCCACGTCACCAAATTAGTCAACCATTCACTGATAATGAGTTGTAATCTCATAACAAGTCATTCTGAGGTTCCACATCGCTGAATCGGTCCAGCATTCGCTGATAATGAGTTGTAATCTCATAACAACCCATTCTGAGGTTCCACATCACTGAATCAGTAAACTATACATTAATAATGAGCTATAATCTCATAACAAGCCATTCTGAGGTTCCACATCACTGAATCGATCAACCGTTCATTGATAATGAGCTGTAATCTCATAACAAGTCATTCTAAGGTTCCACATCACCAAATCGGTCAACCGTTCACTGATAATGAGTTGTAATCTAATAACAAGCTATTCTGAGCTTCCACATCGCTAAATCGGTCAACCATTTACTGATAATGAGTTGTAATCTCATAACAAGTCATTCTAAGGTTCCACATCACCAAATCGGTCAACCGTTCACTGATAATGAGCTGTAATCTCATAACAAGCCGTTCTGAGGTTCCACATTGCCGAATCCGTCAACCGTTCACTGATAATGAGCTACAATCTCATAACAAGTCATTCTAAGGTTCCACATCGCCGAATTGGTCAACCATTCACTGATAATGAGTTATAATCTCATAAAAAGTTATTCTGAGGTTCCACATCGCCAAATCGGTCCACCATTTGCTGATAATGAGTTGTAATCTCATAACAAGCCGTTCTGAGGTTCCACATCACCAAATTGGTCAACCGTACATTGATAATGAGTTGTAATCTCATAACAAGCCATTCTGAGGTTCCACATTGCTGAATCGGTCAACCGTTAATTGATAATGAGCTACAATCTCATAACAAGTCGTTCTGAGGTTCCACATTGCCAAATCGGTCAACCGTTCGCTGATAATGAGTTGTAATCTCATAACAAGTTGTTTTGAGCTTCCACATCATCGAATCAGTCAATCATTCACTGATAATGAGTTATAATCTCATAACAAACTGTTCTAGTGTTTCACATCGCTAAATCGGTCAGCCATTCACTGATAATGAGTTGTAATCTCATAACAAGCTGTTCTGAGGTTCCACATTGCTGAATCAGTCAATCATTCACTAATAATGAGCTATAATCTCATAACAAGCTATTCTGAGCTTCCACATCACTGAATCGGTCAATCATTCACTGATAATGAGTTATAATCTCATAACAAGCCATTTTGAGGTTCCACATTGCTGAATCAGTCAACCATTTGCTGATAATGAGTTGTAATCTCATAACAAGCTGTTCTGAGCTTCCACATCGCCGAATCGGTAAACCGTTCACTAATAATGAGCAATAATCTCATAACAAGTTGTTCTGATCTTCCACATCGTTGATTTGGTCAATCGTTCGCTGATAATGAGTTGTAATTTCATAATAAGCCATTCTGAGGTTCCACATCACTGAATCGGTCAACAGTTCATTGATAATGACTTGTAATCTCATCACAAGCCGTTCTGAGCTTCCACATCATTGAATCGATCAATCATTCACTGATAATGAGTTGTAATCTCATAACAAGCCGTTCTGAGGTTCCACATTGCCGAATCGGTCAACTATTCGCTTATAATGAGCTCTAATCTCATAACAAGCTGTTCTGAGCTTCCACATCGCCAAATCGTTCAATTGTTCGCTGATAATGAGTTGTAATCTCAAAACAAGCCATTTTGAAGTTCCACATCGCCGAATCGATCAACCACTCACTGATAATGAGTTGTAATCTCATAACAATCTATTTTAAGGTTCCACATCGCAGAATAGGTCAACCATTCACTCATAATGAGCTGTAATCTCATAACAAGCCATTCTGAGGTTCCACATCACCGAATCGATCAACCATTCACTAATAATGAGCTACAATCTTATAACAAATCATTCTGAGGGTGCACATTGCCAAATCGGTCAACCATTCACTGATAATGAGTTGTAATCTCATAACAAGTCATTCTGAGGTTCCACATCACTGAATCGGTCCACCGTTCACTGATAATGAGTTGTAATCTCATAAGCAGCCGTTCTAAGGTTCCACATCACCGAATCAGTCAACTGTACATTGATAATGAGCTATAATCTCATAACAAGCCATTCTGAGGTTCCACATTGCCGAATCAGTCAATCGTTCATTGATAATGAGCTGTAATCTCATAACAAGTCATTCTGAGGTTCCACATCACCGAATCGGTCAACCATTCACTGATAATGAGTTGTAATCTCATAATAAGCTTTTCTGAGCTTCCACATCGCCGAATCGGTCATCCTTTCACTGATAATGAGTTTTAATCTCATAACAAGCTGTTCTAAGGTTCCACATCACCGAATTGGTCAACCGTTCACTGATAATGAGTTGTAATCTCATAACAAGCTATTCTGAAGTTCCACATCGCCAAATTAGTCAACCGTTCACTGATAATGAGCTGTAATCTCATAACAAGCTATTCTGAGATTCCACATCACTGAATCGGTCAATCATTCACTGATAATGAATTGTAATCTCATAACAAGCCATTCTGAGGTTCCACATCGCCAAATCGGTCAACCATTCACTGAGGTTCCATAACAAGCTGTTCAGAGCTTCCACATCACTGAATCGGTCAATCATTCACTGATAATGAATTGTAATCTCATAACAAGTCATTCTGAGGTTCCACATCACCAAATCGGTCAACTGTTCGCTGATAATGAGCTATAATCTCATAACAAGCTGTTTTGAGCTTCCACATCGCCGAATCAGTCAATCATTCACTGATAATGATTTGTAATCTCATAACAAGCCATTCTGAGTTTCCACATCGCCGAATCGGTCAACCGTTCTCTGATACTGAGTTGCAGTCTCATAACAAGCCATTCTGAGGTTCTACATTGCCGAATCGGTCAACCATTCACTGATAATGAGCTCTAATCTCATAACAAGCTGTTCTGAGGTTTCACATCACCGAATCGGTCAATCGTTCACTGATAATGAGCTACAATCTCATAACAAGTCATTCTGAGGTTCCACATCACCAAATCGGTCAACCATTCACTGATAATGAGTTGTAATCTCATAACAAGTCGTTCTAAGGTTTGACATCGCCAAATCGGTCCACCGTTTGCTGATAATGAGTTGTAATCTCATAACAAGCCATTCTAAGGTTCCACATCGCCAAATCGGTCAATCATACATTGATAATGAGCTGTAATCTCATAACAAGCCATTCTGAGGTTCCACATCGCCGAATCGGTCAACCGTTCATTGATAATGAGCTACAATCTGATAACAAGTCGTTCTAAGGTTCCACATCACTGAATCGGTCAACCATTCGCTGATAATGAGTTGTAATCTCATAAGAAGTTGTTTTGAGCTACCACATCGCCAAATCGATCAACTATACATTGATAATGAGCTGTAATCTCATAAAAAGCCATTCTAAGGTTCCACATCATTGAAACAGTCAAATATTCATTCATAATGAGCTGCGATCTCATAAGAAGTCATTCTGAGGTTCCACATCGCTGAATCGGTCAACCATTCACTAATAATGAGTTGTAATCTCATAACAAACTGTTCTGAGCTTCCACATCGCCGAATCAGTCAATCATTCATTGATAATGAGTTGTAATCTCATAACAAGTCATTCTAGGGTTCCACATCACCGAATCGGTAAACTGTTCGCTGATAATGAGTTGTAATCTCAAAACAAGCTATTCTGAGGTTCCACATCACCGAATTGGTCAATCGTTCGTTGATAATGAGCTGTAATCTCATAACAAGTTGTTCTAAGCTTCCACATCGCCGAATCGGTCAATCATTTGCTGATAATGAGTTGTAATCTCATAACAAGCCGTTCTGAGGTTCCACATCGCCGAATCGGTCAACCATTCGCTGATAATGAGTTATAATCTCATAACAAGCCATTTTGAGCTTCCACATCACCAAATCGGTCAATCATTCACTAATAATGAGTTGTAATCTCATAACAAGCCATTCTAAGGTTCCACATCGCCGAATCGGTCAATTGTTTGCTGATAATGAGTTGTAATCTCATAACAAGCCGCTTTGAGGTTCCACATCGTCGAATCGGTCAACCATTCACTGATAATGATTTATAATCTCATAACAAGCCATTCTGAGCTTCCACATCACCAAATCGGTCAATCGTTCGCTGATAATGAGTTGTAATCTCATAACAAGTCAGTCTGAGGTTCCACATTGCCGAATCAATCAACCGTTCACTGATAATGAGTTGTAATCTCATAACAAGCCGTTCTGAGGTTCCACATCGCCGAATGAGTCAACCATTCACTGATAATGAGCTATAATCTCATAACAAGCCATTTTGAGGTTCCACATCACCGAATCGGTCAACCATTCACTGATAATGAGGTACAATTTCATAACAAGTTGTTCTGAGGTTCCACATCACCGAATCGGTCAACCATTCACTGATAATGAGTTTTAATCTCATAACAAGTCATTCTGAGATTCCACATCGCCAAATTGGTCCACTGTTCACTGATAATGAGTTGTAATCTCATAACAAGCCATTCTGAGGTTCCACATCGCCGAATCAGTCAACCGTACATTGATAATGAGCTGTAATCTCATAACAAGCTGTTCTGAGGTTCCACATCGCTGAATCGGTCAACCATTCACTAATAATGAGTTGTAATCTCATAACAAGCCATTCTGAGGTTCCACATTGCTGAATCGGTCAACCATTCACTGATAATGAGTTGTAATCTCATAACAAGCCATTCTGAGCTTCCACATCGCCAAATCGGTCAATCATTCGCTGATAATGAGTTGTAATCTCATAACAAGCCGTTTTGAGGTTCTACATTGCCGAATCGGTCAACCATTCACTGATAATGAGTTGTAATCTTATAACAAGCCATTCTGAGGTTCCACATCACCAAATGAGTCAACCGTTCATTGATAATGAGCTGTAATCTCATAACAAGCCATTCTGAGGTTCCACATCACCGAATCGATCAACTGTTAACTGATAATGAGCTATAATCTCATAACAAGTCGTTCTGAGGTTCCACATCACCGAATCGGTCAACCATTCACTGATAATGAGTTGTAATCTCATAATAAGTCATTCTGAGGTTCCACATCACCGAATCGGTCCACCGTTTGCTGATAATCAGTTGTAATCTCATAACAAGCCATTCTGATGTTCCACATCGCCGAATCGGTCAACCATACATTGATAATGAGCTATAATTTCATAACGAGCCATTATGAGGTTCCACATTGCCAAATTGTTCAACCGTTCATTGATAATGAGCTGCAATCTCATAACAAGTCATTCTGAGGTTCCACATCACCGAATCAGTCAATCATTCACTGATAATGAGTTGTAATCTCATAACAAGCTGTTCTGAGTTCCACATCACCAAATTAGTCAACCGTACATTGATAATGAGTTGTAATCTCATAACAAGCCGTTCTGAGGTTCCACATTGCCGAATCGGTCAACCGTTCATTGATAATGAGCTACAATCTCATAACAAGTCATTCTGAGGTTCCACGTCGCCGAATCGGTCAACCATTCGCTTATAATGAGTTGTAATCTCATAACAAGCTGTTTTGAGCTTCCATGTCGCTGAATTGGTCAACCGTTCACTGATAATGAGATTTAATCTCATAACAAATCATTCTAAGGTTCCACATCGCCAAATCGGTCAACCGTTCACTGATAATGAGTTGTAATCTCATAACAAGCCGTTCTAACGTTCCACATCGTCGAATCGGTCAACCGTTCGCTGATAATAAGCTGTAATCTCATAACTGTACACACAAAAATAGTGCATTTCTATGAATCCTTACATGCAAGGAAACTCAAGAATGAGCCCTCACAAATTGACTCATAGCTCTCTATGCATAGAGTTGCAAGATTTGTAAAATTGCTCTCAGCTAGAGCTATAAACTCATGACCTTGCCAATAAACCATACAATGAGATATTCACAATGAAAACAAGGGAAAGAATGCCAATATCTCCAATGAAACCAAATGTATGCAATGCAATGCAAATCTACATGACAATGCAAGCTAAGCTATGAAAATGAAAGAACAAGTATTACAAAAACTTCCTAATTAAACTAGATGAATTAATCTAAAGCATAAAGTAAATCTAAACTAAGAATGCCATGATAATGCAACTAAGAAAGGAAATATGCAACTCCAATGAAATGCAATGACAAGTCTTCAAAGCTTGGATGTAGAATGTCTTCAAAGAGCTCCAAATGACCTAGAAAACTTGCGGCATAACTTTAGCATCAAAACCTAAGATATCAAAATGAAGGAGAGAGCTCTCCTTTTATAAGAAGTGAGATGAAATGGACCATTGAGATTAAGAGGAAAAAGTCTTAATCAAGGGTGGAGAAAAATGGAAGCTTGATCCTT
>MU223217.1:222223-241612 GCA_018584345.1 Thuja plicata
GCAAATAATCCAAATGATAACTCATATCATGCATTGAACAATGAAAAATAAGTGCATACTCATCACAAATTTTTATTTTTTTTGCATTTGACCTAGTCAACAAGATCTAATTTTTTTGATATGATTTTGGCCAAAAAAATGAAAATGAAAAACAAAGACCCCTACTAAAAAATAGAGAACTTTCCAAAAATGTAAAAATTTCAGAAAAATCTCTTCATGTGTGCCCTAGAGAGCCATTTTACTAAAACACGCCAGTTTTTATAAATCAACCAAATGACCTATGATATGACCTCTAAATTAAAAACATAGTGAATGGACCCCCTGTAGAATTTCAAGACCTTTCCAGAAATATAAAAAAATTTGAAAAATTTGCTGATTTGCATCAAAAATTGATTTTTTATGAAAAATAAAGAAAAAATACAAATTACCTCTGAAAAATCTAAATTTTTTAATGAAGCTTCTCTGATACATCACCAACCTGCAAAAACAAATTTTAGACCAAAACTCCACATCACTGAATCGGTCAACCATTCACTGATAATGAGTTGTAATCTCATAACAAGCCATTTTGAGCTTCCACATCGCCGAATCGGTCAATCATTCACTGATAATAAGTTGTAATCTCATAACAAGCCATTCTGAGGTTCCACATCGCTGAATCAGTCAATCATTCACTGATAATGAGTTGTAATCTCATAACAAGCTGTTCTGAGGTTCCACATCGCCGAATCGGTCAACCTTTTGTTGATAATGAGTTGTAATCTCATAACAAGCCATTCTGAGCTTCCACATCACCAAATTGGTCAATCATTCACTGATAATGAGTTATAATCTCATAACAAGCCGTTCTGAGGTTCCACATTGCTGAATCGGTCAACTGTTCACTGATAATGAGTTGTAATCTCATAACAATCCATTCTGAGGTTCCACATCACCCATTGAGTCAACCGTTCACTGATAATGAGCTGTAATCTCATAACAAGCCATTCTGAGGTTCCACATCGCCGAATTAGTCAACCATTCACTGATAATGAGCTACAATCTCATAACAAGGGGTTCTGACGTTCCATATCACCAAATCGGTCAATCATTCACTGATAATGAGTTGTAATCTCATAACAAGTCATTCTGAGGTTCCACAACACCGAATCGGTCCACCGTTCACTAATAATGAGTTATAATCTCATAACAAGCCATTCTAAGGTTTCACATCACCAAATTAGTCAACTGTACATTGATAATGAGCTGTAATCTCATAACAAGCCATTCTGAGGTTCCACATCACCGAATCGGTCAATCATTTGCTGATAATGAGTTATAATCTCATAACAAGCCGTTCTGAGGTTCCACAACGCCAAATCGGTCAACCATTTGCTGATAATGAGTTGTAATCTCATAACAAGCCATTCTAAGCTTCTACATCACCGAATTGGTCAATCGTTCACTGATAATGAGTTTTAATCTCATAACAAGCCGTTCTGAGGTTCCACATTGCTGAATCAGTCAACTGTTCACTGATAATGAGTTGTAATCTCATAACAAGTCATTCTGAGGTTCCACATTGCTGAATGAGTCAACCATTCACTGATAATGAGCTGTAATCTCATAACAAGCCATTCTAAGGTTCCACATCGCCGAATCGGTCAACCGTTCACTGATAATGAGCTACAATCTCATAACAAGTCATTTTGAGGTTCCACATCATTGAATCGGTCAACCATTCACTGATAATGAGTTGTAATCTTATAACAAGTCATTATGAGGTTCCACATCGCTGAATCGGTCCACCGTTCACTGATAATGAGTTGTAATCTCATAACAAGCCATTCTGAGGTTCCACATCACCGAATCGGTCAACCGTACATTAATAATGAGCTGTAATCTCATAACAAGCTATTCTTAGGTTTCAAATCGCCAAATCAGTCAACCATTCATTGATAATGAGCTGCAATCTCATAACAAGTCATTCTGAGGTTCCACATCACCGAATCGATCAACTCTTCGCTGATAATGAGTTGTAATCTCATAACAAGCTATTCTGAGTTCCACATCGCCGAATCAGTAAACCATACATTGATAATGAGCTGTAATCTCATAACAAGTCATTCTAAGGTTCCACATCACTGAATCGGTCAACCGTTCATTGATAATGAGCTACAATCTCATAACAAGTCATTTTGAGGTTCCACATTGCCGAATCGGTCAACCATTCACTTATAATGAGTTGTAATCTCATAACAAGCTGTTTTGAGCTTCCACGTCGCTGAATCGGTCAACCGTTCACTGATAATAAGTTGTAATCTCATAACAAGTCATTCTGAGGTTCCACATTGCCGAATCGGTCAACCATTCACTGATAATGAGTTGTAATCTCATAACAAGTCGTTCTAACATTCCACATCACTGAATCGGTCAACCATTCACTGATAATGAGCTGTAATCTCATAACTATACACACAAAAGTAGTGCACTTCTATAAATCTTTACATGCAAGAAAACTCAAGAATGAGCCCTCACGAATCGACTCATAGCTCTCTATGCATGGAGTTGCAAGATTTGTAAAATTACTCTCATCTAGAGCTATAAACTCATGACCTTGCCAATAAACCATACAATGAGAGATTCACAAGGAAAACAAGGGCAAGAATGCCAATATCTCCAATGAAACCAAATGTATGCAATGCAATGCAAGCTAAGCTATGAAAATGAAAGAACAAGTATTACAAAAACTTCCTAATTAAACTAGATGAATTAATCTAAAGCATAAAGGTAATCTAAACTAAGAATGTCATGATAATGAAACTAAGAAAGGAAATATGCAACTCCAATGAAATGCAATGACAAGTCTTCAAAGCTTGGATGTAGAATGTCTTCAAAGAGCTCAAATGACCTAGAAAACTTGCAGCATAACTTTAGGATCAAAACCTAAGATATCAAAATGAAGGAGAGAGCTCTCCTTTTATAAGAAGTGAGATGAAATGGACCATTGAGATTAAGAGGCAAAAGTCTTAATCAAGGGTGGAGAAAAATAGAAGCTTGATCCTTGTGCACAAATATCCTCCAATAGGAAAATGGGAGTTGACTTTTGTGTCTCACATCAGACAAAAAGTGCTTTTTCCCTTTTTATAAAATAGGAATAATACTTTATTTGTGCAACATAGGATAAGAAAAGAAGTGGGGATTTTTTTATTTAAATAAAAGAGGAGGAAATTCCTTTTAATTAAATAAAGGCTTAGGATAAAGTAATTTTATTATTTAATTAAAAGAGAGCATGTTCTCTTAATTAAATAATATTTTTATTTTTATTTTTTCTCTTTTAAATTAAATAAGGCTCAAACCTTAGGAAATATTGAATTGATTATGATTTGATCAAGGAAATTGATATAATTGATATTGTTGATATTTGAAAATATTGATTCAGGGATTTGATAAATTGAGAAATAGGGCCCAAAGTCTAGGCAACCATTTTAGGGTGCATACAATAACAAGTTGTTCTGAGCTTTGAAATCACAGAATCAATCAATCGTTCACTGATAATAGGTTGTAATTTCATAACAAGCCATTCTGAGGATGCACATCGCTGAATCGGTAAACCGTTCACTGATAATGAGTTGTAATCTCATAACAAGCTGTTCTGAGCTTCCACATCACCAAATCGGTCAATCATTCGTTGATAATGACTTGTAATCTCATAACAAGCCATTTTGAGGTTCCACATCACCGAATTGGTCAACCGTTCGCTGATAATGAGCTGTAATCTCAGAACAAGCTATTCTAAGCTTCCACATCACCGAATCGGTCAATCGTTCACTGATAATGAGTTATAATCTCATAGCAAGCTATTCTGAGGTTCCACATTGCCGAATCAGTCAACCGTTCACTGATAATGAGTTGTAATCTCATAACAAGCCTTTCTCAGATTCCACATCGCCGAATCGGTCAACCGTTCGCTGATAATGAGCTATAATCTCATAACAAGCCATTCTGAGGTTTCACATCGCTGAATCGGTCAATCGTTCATTGATAATGAGCTACAATCTCATAACAAGTCATTCTGAGGTTCCACATTGCCAAATCGGTCAACCATTCCCTAATAATGAGTTGTAATCTCATAACAAGTCATTCTAAGGTTCCACATCACTGAATCGGTCTATCGTTCACTAATAATGAGTTGTAATCTCATAACAAGCTGTTTTGAGGTTCCACATCACCAAATCGGTCAACCATACATTGATAATGAGCTATAATCTCATAAGAAGCCGTTCTGAGGTTCCACATCGCCAAATCAGTCAACTATTCATTGATAATGAGCTGCAATCTCATAACAAGTCATTCTGAGGTTCCACATCATTGAATCAGTCAACTGTTCACTGATAATGAGTTGTAATCTCATAACAAGCTATTCTGAGCTTCTACATCGCCGAATCGGTCAACCGTGCATTGATAATGAGCTATAATCTCATAACAAGACATTTTGAGGTTCCACATCACCGAATCAGACAATCGTTCATTGATAATGAACTAAAATCTCATAACAAGTCATTCTGAGGCCCCACATCGCCGAATTGGTCAATCATTCACTGATAATGAGTTGTAATCTCATAACAAGCTATTCTGAGCTTCCACATCGCCAAATCGGTGAACAGTTCACTGGTAATGAGTTATAATCTCATAACAAGCCATTCTGAGGTTCCACATCGCTGAATCGGTCAACCATTTGCTAATAATGAGCTGTAATCTCATAACAAGCTATTCTGAGCTTCCACATCACTGAATCGGTCAATCGTTGACTGATAATGAGTTGTAATCTCATAAAAAGCCATTCTGAGGTTCCACATCATTGAATCGGTAAACCGTTCACTGATAATGAGTTGTAATCTCCTAACAACATGTTCTAAGCTTCCACATCGCCAAATTGGTCAATCATTCCCTGATAATGAGTTGTAATCTCATAACAAGCCGTTCTGAGGTTCCACATCACGAAATCAGTCAACCATTCACTGATAATGAGCTGTAATCTCATAACAAGCTATTCTAAGCTTCCACATCACTGAATCAGTCAATCGTTTACTGATAATGAGTTGTAATCTCATAACAAGCTATTCTTAGGTTCCACATTGCCAAATCGGTCAACCATTCCCTGATAATGAGTTGTAATCTCATAACAAGCCTTTCTGAGGTTCCACATCACCGAATCGCTCGCCCGTTCACTGATAATGAGCTGTAATATCATAACAAGCGATTCTAAGGTTCCACATCACCGAATCGGTCAACCGTTCGCTGATAATGAGCTACAATCTCATAACGAGTCATTCTAAAGTTCCACATCACCGAATCGGTCAACCATTCACTGATAATGACTTGTAATCTCATAACAAGCCATTCTTAGGTTCCACATCACCAAATTGGTCAACTGTACATTGATAATGAGCTATAATCTCATAACAAGTCATTCTGAGGTTCCACATCACCGAATCGGTCAACCGTTCATTGATAATGAGCTGCAATCTCATAACAAGTCATTTTGAGGTTCCACATCACCGAAATGGTCAACCGTTCACTGATAATGAGTTGTAATATCATAACAAGCTATTTTGAGCTTCCACATTGCCGAATCGGTCAACCGTACATTAATAATGAGCTGTAAGCTCATAACAAGCCATTCTGAGGTTCCACATTACCGAATCAGTCAACCATTCATTGATAATGAGCTACGATCTCATAACAAGTCATTCTGAGACTCCACATCACCAAATCGGTCAACCGTTCACTAATAATGAGTTGTAATCTCATAACAAGCTATTCTGAGCTTCCACATTGCTAAATTGATCAACAGTTCATTGATAATGAGTTGTAATCTCATAACAAGCCATTATGAGGTTCCACATCGCTAAATCGGTCAACCATTCGCTAATAATGAATTGTAATCTCATAACAAGCCATTCTGAGGTTCCACATCACCGAATCAGACAACTGTTCACTGATAATGACCTGTAATATCATAACAAGTTGTTCTGAGCTTCCACATCACCGAATCGATCAATCGTTAACTGATAATGAGTTGTAATCTCATAACAAGCCATTCTGAGGTTCCACATCACTGAATCGGTCAACCATTCACTGATAATGAGTTGTAATCTCATAACAAGCCATTTTGAGCTTCCACATCGCCGAATGGGTCAATCATTCGCTGATAATGAGTTGTAATCTCATAACAAGCCGTTCTGAGGTTCCACATCGCCGAATCGATCAACCGTTCACTGATAATGAGCTGTAATCTCATAACAAGTTGTTCTGAGCTTCCACATCGCTGACTCGGTCAATCATTTTCTTATAATGAGTTGTAATCTCATAACAAGCCCTTCTGAGGTTCCACATCACTGAATCAGTCAACCGTTTGCTAATAATGAGTTGTAATCTTATAACAAGCCATTCTGAGGTTCCACATTGCCGAATCAGTCAACTATTCATTTATAATGAGCTCTAATCTCATAACAAGCTATTCTGATCTTCCAGATCACTGAATCAGTCAATCATTCACTGATAATGAGTTGTAATCTCATAACAAGCCATTTTGAGGTTCCACATCACCGAATTGGTCAACCATTCACTGATAATGAGTTTTAATCTCATAACAACCCATTATGAGCTTCCACATCGCCGAATCAGTCAATTGTTCAATGATAATGAGTTGTAATCTCATAACATGCCATTCTGAGGTTCCACATCATCGAATCAGTCAACCGTTCACTGATAATGAGCTATAATATCATAACAAGCTATTTTGAGCTTCCACGTCGCCGAATTGGTCAATCATTCACTGATAATGAGTTGTAATCTCATAATAATCCATTCTAAGGTTCCACATCGCCGAATCGGTCAACCGTTCACTGATAATGAGTTGTAATCTCACAACAAGCCATTCTAAGGTTCCACATCACCGAATCGGTCAACCATTCACTGATAATGAGCTGTAATCTCATAACAAGCCATTCTAAGGTTCCACATTGCTGAATCGGTCAACCATTCACTGATAATGAGCTACAATCTCATAACAAGTCATTCTAAGGTTCCACATCGCTGAATTAGTCAACCATTCACTAATAATGAGTTGTAATCTCATAACAAGTCATTCTGAGGCTCCACATTGCCAATCGGTCCACCGTTCGCTGATAATGAGTTGTAATCTCATAACAAGCCATTCTGAGGTTCCACATCGCTGAATCGGTCAACTGTTCGCTGATAATGAGCTATAATCTCATAACAAGCTATTCTAAGCTTCCACGTTGCTGAATTGGTCAATCATTCACTGATAATGAGTTGTAATCTCATAACAAACCATTCTGAGGTTCTACATTGCCGAATCGGTCAACCGTTCACTGATAATGAGTTGTAATCTCACAACAAGCCATTCTAAGGTTCCACATCGCCGAATCGGTCAACCATTCACTGATAATGAGCTGTAATCTCATAACAAGCCTTTCTGAGGTTCCACATCACTGAATCAGTCAACCATTTGCTAATAATGAGTTGTAATCTCATAACAAGCCATTCTGAGGTTCCACATCGTTGAATCGATCAACTGTTCACTAATAATGAGCTATAATCTCATAAAAAGAAGTTCTGAGCTTCCACATCTTTGAATCGGTCAATCATTCACTAATAATGAGTTTTAATCTCATAACAAGCCATTCTCAGGTTCCACATCGCTGAATCAGTCAACCGTTTGCTAATAATGAGTTGTTAGCTCATAATAAGCTATTCTGAGCTTCCACATCATCAAGTTGGTCAATCATTCGGTGATAATGAGTTGTAATCTCATAACAAGCCATTCTGAGGTTCTACATCACCGAATCGGTCAATCGTTCACTGATAATGAGCTGTAATCTCATAACAAGCTATTTTGAGCTTCCACATCGCCGAATCAGTCAATCATTCACTTATAATGAGTTGTAATCTCATAACAAGCCATTCTGAGGTTCCACATCACCGAATCGGTCAACCGTTCGCTGATAATGAGTTGTAATCTCATAACAAGCTATTTTGAGGTTCCATATCATTGAATCGGTCAACCGTTCGCTGATAATGAGCTAGAATCTCATAACAAGCTATTTTGAGGTTCCACATCGCCGAATTGGTCAACCATTCACTGATAATGAGCTACAATCTCATAACAAGTCATTCTGAGGTTCCACATCGCCAAATTGGTCAACCATTCACTGATAATGAGTTGTAATATCATAACAAGTCATTCTGATGTTCCACATTGCCAAATCAGTCTATCGTTCACTGATAATGAGTTGTAATCTCATAACAAGTCATTCTGAGGTTCCACATCACCGAATCGATCAACCATACATTGATAATGAGCTATAATCTCATAACAAGTTGTTCTAAGGTTCCACATTGCTGAATCAGTCAACCGTTCATTGATAATGAGCTGCAATATCATAACAAGTCATTCTGAGGTTCCACATCGCCGAATCAGTCAACCATTCGCTGATAATGAGTTGTAATCTCATAACAAGCTATTCTGAGCTTCCACATCGCCGAATCGGTCAACTATACATTGATAATGAGCTGTAGTCTCATAACAAGCCATTTTGAAGTACCACATTGCCGAATCGGTCAACCGTTCATTGATAATGAGCTACTATCTCTTAACAAGTCATTCTGAGGTTCCACATCGCCGAATCGGTCAACCATTCACTGATAATGAATTTTAATCTCATACCAAGCTATTCTAAGCTTCTACATCGCCGAATCGGTCAACCATTCACTGATAATGAGTTGTAATCTCATAACAAGCCATTCTGAGGTTCCACATCGCCGAATCGGTCAATCGTTCATTGATAATGAGCTGTAATCTTATAACAAGCTATTTTGAGCTTCCACATTGCTGAATCGGTCAACCGTTCGCTGATAATGAGTTGTAATCTCATAACAAGACATTCTGAGGTTCCACATGGCTGAATCGGTTAACTGTTCGCTGATAATGACTTGTAATCTCATAACAACCCGTTCTGAGGTTCCACATTGCTGAATCAGTCAACCGTTCATTGATAATGAGATGTAATCTCATAACAAGCTATTCTAAGCTTCCACATCACCGAATCAGTCAATCATTCGCTGATAATGAGTTGTAATCTCATAACAAGCCATTCTGAGGTTCCACATCACTGAATCGGTCAACCGTTTGTTGATAATGAGTTGTAATCTCATAACAAGCCATTCTGAGGTTCCACATCGCCGAATCGGTCAACCATTCACTGATAATGAGTTGTTATCTCATAATAAGCTATTTTGAGCTTCCACATCATCGAATTGGTCAATCATTCGGTGATAATGAGCTGTAATCTCATAACAAGCCATTCTGAGGTTCCACATCACCGAATCGGTCAACCGTTCACTGATAATGAGCTGTAATCTCATAACAAGCTATTCTGAGCTTCCACATCGCCGAATCGGTCAATCATTCACTTATAATGAGTTGTAATCTCATAACAAGTTGTTTTGAGCTTCCACATTGTCGAATCATTCAATCGTTCACTGATAATGAGTTGTAATCTCATAACAAGCCGTTCTAAGGTTCCACATCACCGAATCGGTCAACCGTTCACTGATAATGAGTTGTAATCTAATAACAAGCCATTCAAAGGTTCCACATCGCCGAATCAGTCAACCATTCGGTGATAATGACCTGTAATCTCATAACAAGCCATTCTGAGGTTCCACAGTGCCGAATCAATCAACCGTTGACAGATAATGAGCTACAATCTCATAACAAGTCGTTATGAGGTTCCACATCGCCAAATCTGTCAACCATTCATTGATAATGAGTTGTAATCTCATAGCAAGTCATTCTGAGGTTCTACATCACCAAATCGGTCCACCGTTCATTGATAATGAGTTGTAATCTCATAACAAGCCGTTCTAAGGTTCCACATCACCGAATTGGTCAACTGTACATTGATAATGAGCTGTAATTTCATAACAAGTTGTTCTGAGGTTCCACATCACTGAATCAGTCAACCGTTCATTGATAATGAGCTACAATCTCATAACAAGTCATTCTGAGGTTCCACATCGCTTAATTGGTCAACCATTCACTGATAATGAGTTGTAATCTCATAACAAGTTGTTATGAGCTTCTACATCGCCAAATCGGTCAACTATACATTGATGATGAGCTGTAATCTCATAACAAGCTATTCTAAGGTTTCACATTGCTGAATCGGTCAACTGTTCATTAATAATGAGCTGCAATCTCATAACAAGTCGTTATGAGGTTCCACATCGCTGAATTGGTCAACCATTTGCTGATAATGAGTTGTAATCTCATAATAAGTTGTTCTGAGATTCCACATCACTGAATCTGTCAACCATTCACTGATAATGAGCAGTAATCTCATAATAAGCCGTTCTGAGGTTCCACATCGGTCAATCGTTCACTGATAATGAGCTACAATCTCATAACAAGTCATTTTGAGGTTACACATCGCTGAATCGGTCAACCATTCGCTAATAATGAGTTGTAATCTCATAACAAGTCATTTTGAGGTTCCACATCGCCAAATTGGTCCACCGTTCACTGATAATGAGTTGTAATCTCATAACAAGTTGTTCTGAGGTTCCACATCACTGAATCAGTCAACCATACAATGATAATGAGCTGTAATCTCATAAGAAGCCGTTCTGAGCTTCTACATCACCAAATTGGTCAACCATTCATTCATAATGAGCTGCAATCTCATAACAAGTCATTCTGAGGTTCCACATCACTGAATCAGTTAACTGTTCGCTGATAATGAGTTGTAATCTCATAACAAGCTATTCTGAGCTTCTACATCGCCGAATCGGTCAACCGTACATTGATAATGAGTTGTAATCTCATAACAAGCCATTTTAAGGTTCCACATCACCGAATCGGTCAACCGTTCATTGATAATGAGCTGCAATCTCATAACAAGTCATTCTGAGGTTCCACATCACCGAATTGGTCAATCATTCACTGATAATGAGTTGTAATCTCATAACAATCTATTCTGAGCTTCCACATCGCTGAATCAGTGAACCGTTCACTGATAATGAGTTGTAATCTCAGAACAAGCCATTTTGAGGTTCCACATCACTGAATCGGTCAACTGTTCACTAATAATGAGTTATAATCTCATAACAAGCCATTCTGAGGTTCCACATCACCGAATCGGTCAACCGTTCACTAATAATGAGTTGTAATCTCATAACAAGCCATTCTGAGGTTCCACATCCCTGAATCGGTCAACCATTCACTGATAATGAGCTATAATCTCATAACAAGCTATTCTAAGCTTCCACATCACTGAATTGGTCAATCGTTGACTGATAATGAGTTGTAATCTCATAACAAGCCATTCTGAGGTTCCACATCGTTGAATCGGTAAACCGTTCGCTGATAATGAGTTGTAATCTCATAACAACATGTTCTGAGCTTCCACATTGCCGAATTGGTCAATTGTTCACTCATAACGAGTTGTAATCTCATAACAAGCCATTCTGAGGTTCCACATCGCTGAATAAGTCAACCGTTCACTGATAATGAGCTGTAATCTCATAACAAGCTATTCTAAGCTTCCACATCACTGAATCAGTCAATCATTTCCTGATAATGAGTTGTAATCTCATAACAAGCTGTTCTGAGGTTCCACATCGCCGAATTCATCAACCATTCACTGATAATGAGTTGTAATCTCATAACAAGCCTTTTTGAGGTTCCACATCGCTGAATTGGTCGGCCATTCACTGATAATGAGCTGTAATCTCATAACAAGCCGTTCTAAGGTTCCACATCACCGAATTGGTCAATCGTTCACTGATAATGAGCTACAATCTCATAACAAGTCATTCTAAGGTTCCACATCGCCAAATCAGTCAACCATTCACTGATAATGAGTTGTAATCTCATAACAAGTCATTCCGAGGTTCCACATTGCCAAATCAGTCCACCGTTTGCTGATAATGAGTTGTAATCTCATAACAAGCAATTTTGAGGTTCCACATCACCAAATCGGTCAACTGTACATTGATAATGAGCTGTAATCTCATAACAAGCCGTTCTGAGGTTCCACATCGCCGAATCGGTCAACCGTTCATTGATAATGAGCTGCAATCTCATAACAAGTCATTTTGAGGTTCCACATCACCAAATTGGTCAACCATTCACTGATAATGAGTTGTACTCTCATAACAAGCTATTTTAAGCTTCCACATTGCCGAATCGGTCAACTGTACATTGATAATGAGCTGTAATCTCATAACAAGCCGTTTTGAGGTTCCACATTGCCGAATCAGTCAACCGTTCATTGATAATGAGCTACAATCTCATCACAAGTCATTTTGAGACTCCACATCGCCAAATCGGTCAACCATTCATTGATAATGAGTTGTAATCTCATAACAAGCTGTTCTAAGCTTCCACATCGCTAAATCGGTCAACAGTTCACTAATAATGAGTTATAATCTCATAACAAGCCATTCTGAGGTTCCACATCACTAAATCGGTCAACCATTTGCTAATAATGAATTGTAATCTCATAACAAGCCGTTCTGAGGTTCCACATCGCCGAATCGGTCAACTGTTCACTGATAATGAGCTGTAATCTCATAACAAGTTGTTCTGAGCTTCCACATCACCGAATCGATCAATCGTTCACTGATAATGAGTTGTAATCTCATAACAAGCCATTTTGAGGTTCCACATCACCGAATCGGTCAACCGTTCACTGATAATGAATTGTAATCTCATAAAAAGCCATATTGAGCTTCCACATCGCCGAATGGGTCAATCATTCGATGATAATGAGTTGTAATATCATAACAAGCCGTTCTGAGGTTCAACATCGCTGAATCGGTCAACCGTTCGCTGATAATGAGCTGTAATCTCATAACAAAGTGTTCTGAGCTTCCACATCGCTGAATCGGTCAATCATTCGCTTATAATGAGTTGTAATCTCATAACAAGCCATTCTGAGGTTCCACATCACCGAGTCAATCAACCATTTGCTAATAATGAGTTGTAATCTCATAACAAGCCATTTTGAGGTTCCACATTGCCGAATCAGTCAACTGTTCACTGATAATGAGCTGTAATCTCATAACAAGCTGTTCTGATCTTCCACATCACTGAATCAGTCAATCGTTCACTGATAATGAGTTGTAATCTCATAACAAGCCATTTTGAGGTTTCACATCACTGAATTGGTCAACCATTCACTGATAATGAGTTGTAATCTCATAACAACCCATTCTAAGCTTCCACATCACCGAATCAGTCAATCATTCGCTGATAATGAGTTGTAATCTCATAACAAGCCATTCTGAGGTTCCACATCGCCGAATCGGTAAACTGTTCGCTGATAATGAGCTGTAATCTCATAACAAGCTATTCTAAGCTTCCACGTTGCCGAATTGGTCAATCATTCACTGATAATGAGTTGTAATCTCATAACAAACCGTTCTGAGGTTCCACATTGCCGAATCGGTCAACCGTTCACTGATAATGAGTTGTAATCTCACAACAAGCCGTTCTAAGGCTCCACATCGCCGAATCGGTCAACCATTCACTGATAATGAGCTGTAATCTCATAACAAGCCTTTCTGAGGTTCCACATCACTGAATCAGTCAACCATTCACTGATAATGAGCTACAATCTCATAAAAGTCATTCTAAGGTTCCACATCGCTGAATCAGTCAACCATTCACTGATAATGAGTTGTAATCTCATAACAAATCATTCTGAGGTTCCACATTGCCAATCAGTCCACCGTTCGCTGATAATGAGTTGTAATCTCACAACAATCCATTATGAGGTTCCACATCACCGAATTGGTCAACCATACATTGATAATGAGCTATAATCTCATAACAAGCCGTTCTGAGGTTCCACATTGCCGAATCGGTCAACCGTTCATTTATAATGACCTGCAATCTCATAACAAGTCATTCTAAGGTTCTACATCACTGAATCGGTCAACCATTTGTTGATAATGAGTTATAATCTCATAACAAGATGTTCTGAGCTTCCACATCACTGAATTGGTCAACCGTTCGCTAATAATGAGTTATAATCTCATAATAAGCTATTCTGAGGTTCCACATCACTGAATCGGTCAACCATTCACTGATAATGAGTTGTAATCTCATAACAATCTATTCTGAGCTTCCACATCACTGAATCGGTCAACCATTCACTTATAATGAGTTGTAATATCATAACAAGCCATTCTGAGGTTCCACATCACTGAATCGGTCAACCGTTCACTGATAATGAGTTGTAATCTCATAACAAGTTGTTTTGAGGTTCCATATCACTGAATCGGTCAACCGTTCACTGATAATGAGCTACAATCTCATAACAAGTCATTCTGAGGTTCCACATCGCTGAATTGGTCAACCATTCAGTGATAATGAGTTGTAATCTCATAACAAGTCATTCTGAGGTTCCGCATCGCCAAATCAGTCCACCGTTCACTGATAATGAGTTGTAATCTCATAACAAGTCATTCTGAGGTTCCACATCACCGAATCGATCAATCATACATTGATAATGAGCTGTAATCTCATAACAAGCTGTTCTGAGGTTCCACATCGTTGAATCGGTCAACCGTTCATTGATAATGAGTTGTAATATCATAATAAGTCATTCTGAGGTTCCACATCGCCGAATCGGTCAACCGTTCACTGATAATGAGTTGTAATCTCATAACAAGCTATTCTGAGCTTCCACATCGCTGAATCGGTCAACTATACATTGATAATGAGGTGTAGTCTCATAACAAGCTATTTTGAGGTTCCACATTGTCGAATCGATCAACCGTTCATTGATAATGAGCTGCTATCTCATAACAAGTCATTCTGAGGTTCCACATCACCAAATCTGTCAACCATTCACTGATAATGTTTTGTAATCTCATAACAAGTTATTCTCAGCTTCCACATCGCCAAATTGGTCAACCATTCACTGATAATGAGTTGTAATCTCATAACAAGCCATTCTGAGGTTCCACATCGCCGAATTGGTCAACTGTTCATTGATAATGAGCTGTAATCTCATGACAAGCTATTCTGAACTTCCATATTGCCAAATCGGTCAACCATTCACTGATAATGAGTTGTAATCTCATAACAAGACGTTCTGAGGTTTCACATGGCCGAATTGGTCAACTGTTCACTGATAATGAGTTGTAATCTCATAACAAGTCATTCTGAGGTTCCACATTGCTAAATCGGTCAATCATTCGTTGATAATGAGATGTAATCTCATAACAAGCTATTCTAAGCTTCCACATCACCGAATCGGTCAATCATTCGCTGATAATGAGTTGTAATCTCATAACAAGCCATTCTGAGGTTCCACATCGCCGAATCGGTCAACCGTTTGCTGATAATGAGTTGTAATCTCATAACAAGCCATTCTGAGCTTCCAAATTGCCAAATTGGCCAATCGTTCGATGATAATGAGTTGTAATCTCATAAAAAGCCATTCTGAGGTTCCACATTGCCGAATCGGTCAACCATTCACTGATAATGAGCTCTAATCTCATAACAAGTTGTTCTGAGCTTCCACATCGCCGAATCATTCAATCATTCACTGATAATGAGTTGTAATCTCATAACAAGCCGTTCTGAGGTTCCACATCACTGAATCGGTCAACCGCTCACTGATAATGAGTTGTAATCTCATAACAAGCCATTCTGAGGTTCCACATCGCTGAATCGGTCAACCGTTCACTAATAATGAGCTGTAATCAAATAACAAGCCGTTCTAAGGTTCCACAGTGCCGAATCAATCAATCGTTGACTGATAATGAGCTACAATCTCATAACAAGTCATTCTGAGGTTCCACATCACTGAATCGGTCAACCATTCATTGATAATGAGTTATAATCTCATAGCAAGTCATTCTGAGGTTCCACATCGCCAAATCGGTCCACCGTTCACTGATAATGAGTTGTAATCTCATAACAAGCAATTCTGAGGTTCCACATTGCCAAATTGGTCAACCGTACATTGATAATGAGCTATAATTTTATAACAAGTTGTTCTGAGGTTCCACATCACCGAATCAGTCAACCGTTCATTGATAATGAGCTGTAATCTCATAACAAGTCATTCTGAGGTTTCACATCGCTGAATCGGTCAACCATTCACTGATAATGAGTTGTAATCTCATAATAAGTTGTTCTGAGCTTCCACATCGCTAAATCGGTCAACTATATATTGATAATGAGTTGTAATCTCATAAGCTATTCTGAGGTTTCACATTGCCAAATCGGTTAACTGTTCATTGATAATGAGCTGCAATCTCATAACAAGTCGTTATGAGGTTCCACATCGCTGAATCGGTCAACCATTCGCTGATAATGAGTTGTAATCTCATAACAAGGTATTTTGAGATTCCACATCATCAAACCGGTCAAGCATTCGCTGATAATGAGTTGTAATCTCATAACAAGCCGTTCTGAGGTTCCACATTGCCAAATCGGTCAATCCTTCATTAATAATGAGTTCTAATCTCATTACATGTCGTTCTGAGGTTCCACATCACTGAATCAGTCAACCGTTCATTGATAATGAGTTGTAATCTCATAACAAGCCATTCTGAGCTTCCACATCACCGAATCGGTCAATCGTTCACTGATAATGAGTTGTAATCTCATAACAAGCCATTCTGAGGTTCCACATCGCCAAATCAGTCAACCGTTCACTGATAATGATCTATAATCTCATAACAACCTATTCTAAGCTTCCACATCACCGAATTGGTCAATCATTCACTGATAATGAGTTGTAATTTCATAATAAGCCATTCTGAGGTTCCACATCACCGAATTAGTCAACCGTACACTGATAATGAGTTGAAGTCTCATAACAAGCCATTCTGAGGTTCCACATCATCGAATCGGTCAACCGTTCACTGATAATGATCTATAATCTCATAACAAGTCATTCTGAGGTTCCACATCACTAAATTGGTCAACCATTCACAGATAATGAGTTGTAATCTCATAACAAGTGATTTAAGGTTCCACATTGCCGAATCGGTCCACCGTTCACTTATAATAAGTTATAATCTCATAACAAGCCATTCTAAGGTTCCACATCACCGAATTGGTCAACCTTAAATTGATTTGATAATGAGCTATAATCTCATAACAAGCTATTCTAAGATTCCACATCGCCGAATCGGTCAACCGTTCCCTGATAATGAGTTGTAATCTTATAACAAGCCATTCTGAGCTTCCACATCACCAAATTGGTCAATCGTTCACTAATAATGAGTTGTAATCTCATAACAAGCCGTTCTGAGGTTCTACATTGTCGAATTGGTCAACCGTTCGCTGATAATGAGCTGTAATCTCATAACAAGCTGTTCTAAGCTTCCACATCGCCGAATCGGTCAATTGTTTGCTGACAATGAGTTGTAATCTCATAACAAGTCATTATGAGGTTCCACATTGCTGAATCAGTCAACCGTTCGCTGATAATGAGTTGTAATCTCATAACAAGCTATTCTAAGGTTCCACATTGCCGAATCTGTCAACCGATCGCTAATAATGATCTACAATCTCATAACAAGTCGTTCTAAGGTTCCACATCACCAAATTGGTCAACCATTCACAGATAATGAATTGTAATGTCATAACAAGTCATTCTGAGGTTCCACATCACCAATCGGTCCACCGTTCGCAGATAATGAGTTATAATCTCATAACAAGCCATTCTGAGGTTCCACATCACCGAATTGGTCAACCGTACATTGATAAAGAGCTATAATCTAATAACAAGCCGTTCTAAGGTTCTACATCACTGAATCGGTCAACTGTTCATTGATAATGAGATACAATCTCATAACAAGTCATTCTGAGGTTCCACATCACCGAATCGGTCAACCGTACATTGATAATATGTTATAATCTCATACCAAGCCATTCTGAGGTTCCACATCGCTGAATCGGTCAACCGTTCATTGATAATGAGTTGCAATCTCATAACAAGTCATTCTGAGGTTCCACATCATAGAATCGGTCGACCGTTCGCTGATAATGAGTTGTAATCTCATAACAAGCTGTTCTGAGCTTCCACATCACCGAATCGGTCAACTCTTCGCTGATAATAAGTTGTAATCTCATAAAAAGCCATTCTGAGGTTCCACATCACCGAATCGGTCAACCATTCACTGATAATGAGTTGTAATCTTATAACAAGCCGTTCTGAGGTTCCACATCACCGAATCAGTCAACCATTCGCTGATAATAAGTTGTAATCTCATAACAAGTTGTTCTAATTTTCCACATCGCCGAATCGGTCAATCGTTCACTGATAATGAGTTGTAATCTCATAACAAGCCGTTCTAAGGTTCCACATTGCCAAATCAGTCAACCGTTTGCTGATAATGAGTTGTAATCTCATAATAAGCTGTTCTGAGCTTCCACATCGCTGAATCAGTCAATCACTCACTGATAATGAGTTGTAATCTAATAACAAGCCATTCTGAGATTCCACATTGTTGAATCAGTCAACCATTCGCTGATAATGAGTTGTAATCTCATAACAAGCTGTTCTGAGCTTCCACATTGCTGAATCGGTCAATCATTCATTGATAATGAGTTGTAATCTCATAACAAGCCGTTCTAAAGTTCCACATTGTTGAATTGGTCAACCCTTCGCTGATAATGAGTTTTAATATCATAACAAGCCATTCTGAGGTTCTACATCGCCAAATCAGTCAACCGTTAGCTGATAATGATCTATAATCTCATAACAAGCCATTCTGAGGTTCCACATCGCCGAATCGGTTAACTGTTCGCTGATAATGAGCTACAATCTCATAAAAATTCATTCTAAGGTTCCACTTCGCCGAATCGGTCAACCATTCGCTGATAATGAGTTGTAATCTCATAACAAGTTAATTTGAGGTTCCACATCCCCAAATCGGTCCACCATTTGCTGATAATGAGTTGTAATCTCATAACAAGCCATTTTGAGGTTCCACATCTCCGAATCGATCAACCGTACATTGATAATGAGCTATAATCTCATAACAAGCCGTTCTGAGGTTCCACATCACCGAATCGGTCAAACATTCATTGATAATGAGCTACAATCTCATAACAAGTCCTTCTGAGGTTCCACATCGTTGAATCGGTCAACCGTTCACTGTTAATGAGCTGTAATCTCATAACAAGTTGTTCTGAGCTTCCACATCACCGAATCGGTCAATCATTCTGTAGACACCCTAAAATGGACAGGCTTGCGACTTTACATTAAAAACCCTAATTTTCATCTATTAATTAATGGTTTCTTAATCATTAATTAATCATCTATTTTCTTCTAAATTCATTTCTCA
>MU223217.1:276736-292145 GCA_018584345.1 Thuja plicata
GAGCTGTAATCACATAACAAGCTATTCTGAGCTTCCACATCACCGAATCAGTCAATCATTTACTGATAATGAGTTGTAATCTCATAACAAGCCATTCTGAGGTTCCACATTGCCGAATTGGTCAACTATTCGCTGATAATGAGTTGTAATCTCATAACAAGTTGTTCTGAGGTTCCACATCGTTGAATCGGTCAACCGTTCACTGATAATGAGCTGTAATCTCATAACAAGCCATTCTTAGGTTCCACATCGCTAAATCGGTCAACCATTCACATAGAATGAGTTATAATCTCATAAAAATGCGTTCTGAGGTTCTGCATCACCGAATCGGTCCACCGTTCACTGATAATGAGTTGTAATCTCATAATAAGTCATTCTAAGGTTCCACATTGCCGAATCGGTCAACCGTTTGCTGATAATGAGTTGTAATGTCATAACAAGCCATTCTGAGCTTCCATATTGCCGAATCGGTCAATCGTTCACTAATAATGACTTGTAATCTCATAACAAGCCATTCTAAGGTTCCTAATCACCGAATCGGTCAACTATTCACTGATAATGAGTTGTAATCTCATAACAAGCTATTATGAGCTTCCACATCACCGAATCGGTCAATCATTCACTGATAATGAGTTGTAATCTCATAACAAACTATTCTGAGGTTCCACATTGCCGAATCGGTCAACCGTTCACTGATAATGAGTTGTAATCTCATAACAAGCCATTCTAAGGTTCCACATCGCCGAATCGGTCAACCGTTCACTGATAATGAGATGTAATCTAATAACAAGCCATTCTGAGGTTCCACATCACCGAATCAGTCAACCATTCGCTAATAATGAGCTACAATCTCATAACAAGTCATTCTGAGGTTCCACATCGCCAAATCAGTCAACCATTCACTGATAATGAGTTGTAATCTCATAACAAATTGTTCTGAGGTTCCACATCGCCAAATTAGTCCACCGTTTGCTGCTAATGAGTTCTAATATCATAACAAGTTGTTCTGAGGTTTCACATTGTTGAATCGGTAAACCATACATTAGTAATGAGTTGTAATCTCATAACAAGCTGTTCTGAGGTTCCACATTGCCAAATCGGTCAACCATTCATTGATAATGAGCTACAATCTCATAACAAGTCGTTATGAGTTTCCACATCGCTGAATCAGTCAACCATTCGCTGATAATGAGTTATAATCTCATAACAAGCTGTTCTGAGCTTCCACATCACCGAATCAGTCAACCGTACATTGATAATAAGTTGAAATTTTATAACAAGCTGTTCTGAGGTTCCACATCGCCGAATCGGTCAACCGTTTGCTGATAATGAGTTTTAATCTCATAACACACCGTTCTAAGGTTCCACGTCGCCGAATCAGTCAACCGTTCGCTGATAATGAGTTGTAATCTCATAACAAGCTGTTCTGAGCTTCCACATCGCTGAATCAGTCAACCATTCACTGATAATGAGTTGTAATCTCATAACAAGCCATTATGAGGTTCCACATCGCCGAATCGGTCAACTGTTCACTGATAATGAGTTGTAATCTCATAACAAGCCATTCTGAGGTTCCACATCTCTGAATCGGTGAACCATTCACTGATAATGAGTTGTAATCTCATAACAAGCTATTCTAAGCTTCCACATCGCCGAATCAGTCAATCATTTGCTGATAATGAGTTGTAATCTCATAACAAGCCGTTCTGAGGTTCCACATCGCTGAATCGATCAACCGTTCATTGATAATGAGTTATAATCTCATAACAAGCCATTCTGAGGTTCCACATCGCTGAATCGGTCAACTATTCACTGATAATGAGCTGTAATCTCATAACAAGCCATTCTGAGGTTCCACATTGCCAAGTCAGTCAAGCGTTCCATGATAATGAGCTACAATCTCATAACAAGTCATTCTGAGGTTCCACATCACCGAATCAGTCAACCATTCACTGATAATGAGTTGTAATTTCATAACAAGTCATTCTGAGGATCCACATCACCGAATCGGTCCACCATTTGCTGATAATGAGTTATAATCTCATAAGAAGCCATTCTGAGGTTCCACATTGCCGAATTGGTCAATCGTACATTGATAATGAGCTATAATCTCATAACAAGCTATTCTGAGATTCCACATCACTGAATTGATCAACCGTTCATTGATAATGAGCTACAATCTCATAACAAGTCATTCTTAGGTTCCACATCACTGACTCAAGCAACCATTCACTGATAATGAGCTGTAATCTCATAACAAACCATTATGAGGTTCCACATTGCCAAGTCGGTCAACCGTTCACTGATAATGAGCTACAATCTTTTAACAAGTCATTATGAGGTTCCACATCACTGAATCAGTCAACCATTCACTGATAATGAGTTATAATCTCATAACAAGTCATTCTGAGGATTCACATCGCCGAATCGGTCCACCATTTGCTGATAATGACTTATAATCTCATAACAAGCTGTTCTGAGGTTCCACATCGCCGAATCAGTCAATCGTTCATTGATAATGAGTTGTAATCTCATAACAAGACATTCTGAGGTTCCACATCGCTGAATCAGGCAACCGTTTGCTATTTTGAGCTTCCATATCACCAAATCGGTCAACCGTTTGCTGATAATGAGTTGTAATCTCATAACAAGCCATTCTGAGATTCCACATCGCTGAATCGGTCAACCGTTCCTTGATAATGAGCTTTAATCCCATAACAAGCCGTTTTGAGGTTCCACATCCTTGAATCGGTCAACCGTTCACTGATAATGAGCTATAATCTCATAACAAGTTGTTCTGAGATTCCACATTGCCAAATCGGTCAATCGTTCACTGATAATGAGTTGTAGTCTCATAACAAGCCGTTCTGAGGTTCCAGATCGCCGAATCGGTCAACCGTTCGCTGATAATGAGCTATATTTTCATAACAAGCTATTCTGAGCTTCCACATCGCTGAATCAGTCAATCGTTCACTGATAATGAGTTGTAGTCTCATAACAAGCTGCTTTGATGTTCCACATCGCCGAATCAGTGAACCGTTCGCTGATAATGAGTTGTAATGTCATAATAAGCTATTTTGAGCTTTCACATTACCGAATCGGTCAATCATTCACTGTAATGAGTTGTAATCTCATAACAAGCTATTCTGAGGTTCCACATCGCCAAATCGGTCAACCGTTCACTGATAATGAGTTGTAATCTCATAACAAGCCATTCTGAGCTTCCACATTGCCAAATCAGTCAATTATTCACTGATAATGAGTTGTAATCTCATAACAAGCCATTCTGAGGTTCCACATCACTGAATTGGTCAACCGTTCGCTGATAATGAGCTATAATCTCATAACAAGCTGTTCTGAGCTTCCACATCGCTGAATCGGTGAATCTTTCGCTGATAATGAGTTGTAATCTCAAAACAAGTCATTCAGAGGTTCCACATCACCGAATCGGTCAACTGTTCGTTGATAATGAGTTGTAATCTCATAACAAGCCATTCTGAGGTTCCACATCGCCGAATCGGTTAACCTTTCACTGATAATGAGCTATAATCTCATAACAAGCCATTATGAGGTTCCACATTACCGAATCAGTCAACTATTCGCTGATAATGAGCTAAAATCTCATAACAACTCGTTCTAAGGTTCCACATCACCGAATCGGTCAATCATTCACTGATAATGAGTTTTAATCTCATAACAAGTCATTCTGAGGTTCCACATCACCGACTCGGTCCACCATTCGCTGATAATAAGTTGTAATCTCATAACAAGTCATTCTGAGGTTCCACATTGCCAAATCGGTCAGTCGTACATTGATAATGAGCTATAATCTCATAACAAGCCATTCTAAGGTTCTACATCGCCGAATCGGTCAACTGTTCATTGATAATGAGCTGCAATCTCATAATAAGTCATTCTTAGGTTCTACATCACCGAATCGGTCAACCATTCACTGATAATGAGTTGTAATCTCATAACAATCTATTTTGAGTTTCCACATCGCCGAATCGGTCAACCATAGATTGATAATGAGCTCTAATCTCATAACAAGCTGTTCTGAGGTTCCACATCGGTGAATCAGTCAACCATTCATTGATAATGAGCTACAATCTCATAACAATTCATTCTGAGGTTCCACATTGCCGAATTGGTCAACCATTCACTGATAATGAGTTGTAATCTCATAAGATGTTGTTCTGAGCTTCCACATCACTGAATCGGTCAACCGTTCACTGATAATGAGTTGTAATCTCATAACAAACTATTCTAAGGTTCCAAATTGCTAAATCGGTCAACCCTTCACTGATAATGAGTTGTAATCTCATAACAAGCTGTTCTGAGGTTCCACAACACCAAATCTATCAACCATTCACTGATAATGAGCTGTAATCTCATAAAAAGCTATTCTGAGCTTCCACATCGCCGAATCGGTCAATCGTTTGCTAATAATGAGTTGTAATCTCATAACAAGCTGTTCTAAGGTTCCACATCACCGAATCGGTCAACCATTCACTAATAATGAGTTGTAATCTCATAACAAGCCATTCTGAGCTTCCACATCACCGAATTAGTCAATCATTTGCTGATAATAAGTTGTAATTTCATAACAAGTTGTTCTTAGGTTCCACATCACCGAATCGGTCAACCATTCACTGATAATGAGCTATAATCTCATAATAAGCTGTTCTGAGCTTCCACATTGCCGAATCGGTCAATCATTCACTAATAATGAGATGTAATCTCATAACAAGCCATTCTAAGGTTCTACATCGCCGAATCGGTCAACCGTTCGCTAATAATGAGCTACAATCTCATAACAAGTCATTCTAAGGTTCCACATCACAGAATTCGTTAGCCATTCACTTACAATGAGCTATAATCTCATAACAAGTCATTCTGAGGTTCCACATTGCCGAATCGGTCCACTACTCGCTGATAATGAGTTGTAATCTCATAACAAGCCGTTCTTAGGTTCTACATTGCCGAATCGGTCAACCATACATTGATAATGAGTTGTAATCTTAAAACAAGCCATTCTAAGGTTCCACATCGCCAAATCGGTGAACCGTTCATTGATAATGAGCTACAATCTCATAACAAGTCATTTTGAGGTTCCACATCACCGAATCGGTCAACCATTCTTTTATAACAAGTTTTAATCTCATAACAAGCTGTTCTGAACTTCCACATCACTGAATTAGTCAACCGTACATTGATAATGAGCTGTAATCTCATAACAAGTCATTATGAGGTTTGACATTGCCGAAGCGGTCAACCGTTCATTGATAATGAGCTACAATCTCATAACAAGTCATTCTGAGGTTCCACATCACCAAATCAGTCAATCATTCGCTGATAATGAGTTGTAATCTCATAACAAGCTGTTCTGAGCTTCCACATCGCCGAATCGGTCAACCATTCGTTGATAATGAGCTATAATCTCATAACAAGCCGTTCTGAGGTTCAACATCGCTTAATCGGTCAACCATTCACTAATAATGAGTTGTAATCTCATAACAAGCCATTCTGAGGTTCCACATCACCAAATCGGTCAATCATTTGCTGATAATGAGTTGTAATCTCATAATAAGCCATTCTGAGCTTCCACATCGCCGAATCCATCAATCATTCAGTGATAATGAGTTGTAATCTCATAACAAGCCATTCTGAGGTTCCACTTCACCGAATTGGTCAACCGTTCATGGATAATGAGCTGTAATCTCATAACAAGTTGTTCAGAGCTTCCACATCGCCGAATTAGTCAATCATTCACTGCTAATGAGTTGTAATCTCATAACAAGTTGTTCTGAGGTTCCAAATCCCTGAATCGGTCAATCGTTTGCTGATAATGAGTTGTAATCTCATAACAAGCCATTATGAAGTTCCACATCACCAAATCGGTCAATCGTTCATTGATAATAAGCTGTAATCTCATAACAAGCCATTCTGAGGTTCCACATCACTGAATCGGTCAACCATTCACTGATAATGAGCTACAATCTCATAACAAGTCATTGTAAGGTTCCACATCACCAAATCGGTCAACCATTTGCTGATAATGAGTTGTAATCTCATAACAAGTCATTCTAAGGTTCCACATCGCCGAATCAGTCCAGCATTCACTAATAATGAGTTGTAATCTCATAACAAGCCATTCTGAGGTTCCACATCACCGAATCAGTCAATCGTACATTGATAATGAGCTATAATCTCATAACAAGCCATTCTGAGGTTTCACATCACTGAATCGGTCAACCGTTCATTGATAATAAGTTGCAATCTCATAACAAGTCATTCTGAGGTTCAACATCGTCGAATTGGTCAACCGTTTGCTGATAATGAGTTGTAATCTCATAACAAGTTGTTCTGAGCTTCCACAACACTCAATCGGTCAACCATACATTGATAATGAGCTATAATCTCATAACAAGCCATTCTAAGGTTCCACATCGCTGAATCGGTCAACCATTCATTGATAATGAGCTGCAATCTCATAACAAGTCATTCTGAGGTTCCACATCACAGAATCGGTCAACCATTTGTTGATAATGAGTTGTAATCTCATAACAAGCTATTCTAAGCTTCCACATCGCTCAATCGGTCAACTGTTCACTGATAATGAGTTGTAATCTCATAACAAGCCGTTCTGAGGTTCCAAATCGCCGAATCGGTCAACCATTTGCAGATAATGAGTTGTAATCTTATAACAAGCCGTTCTGAGGTTCCACATCACTAAATTTGTCAACCGTTTGCTGATAATGAGCTGTAATCTCATAACAAGCTGTTTTGAGCTTCCACATCACCGAATCGGTCAATCATTTTCTGATAATGAGTTGTAATCTCATAACAAGCCGTTCTAAGGTTCCACATCACTAAATCGGTCAACCATTCACTGATAATAGAGTTGTAATCTCATAACAAGCTGTTCTGAGGTTCTACATCGCTGAATCAGTCAACCGTTCACTGATAATGAGCTGTAATCTCATAACAAGCTGTTCTGAGCTTCCACATTGCCGAATCAGTCAATCATTCGCTGATAATGAGTTGTAATCTCATAAGAAGCCATTCTGAGGTTCCACATCACCGAATCGGTCAACTATCCTCTGATAATGAGTTGTAATCTCATAACTAGCTATTCTGAGGTTCTACATCCCCGAATCGGTCAATCACTCGCTGATAATGAGCTGTAATCTCATAACAAGCCATTCTGAGGTTCCACATCTCTGAATCAGTCAACTGTTCACTGATAATGAGCTACAATCTCATAACAAGTCATTCTGAGATTCCACATCACCAAATCGGTCGACCATTCACTGATAATGAGTTGTAATCTCATAACAAGTCATTATGAGGTTCCACATCGCCGAATTGGTCCACCGTTCACTGATAATGAGTTGTAATCTCATAACAAGCCATTCTGAGGTTCCACATTGCTAAATTGGTCAATCATACATTAATAATGAGCTATAATCTCATAACAAGCCATTCTTAGGTTCCACATCGTCGAATCGGTCAACCGTTCATTGATAATGAGCTGCAATCACATAACAAGTCATTCTGAAGTTCCACATCACTGAATCGGTCAACCGTTTGCTGATAATGAGTTGTAATCTCATAACAAGCTATTCTGAGCTTCCACATCACTGAATTGGTCATCCGTACATTGATAATAAGCTGTAATCTCATAACAAGACATTCTGAGGTTCCACATCGCCGAATTGGTCAACCGTTCATTGATAATGAGCTACAATCTCATAACAAGTCATTCTGAGGTTCCACATCGCTGAATCGGTCAACCGTTCACTGATAATGAGTTGTAATCTTATAACAAGTTGTTCTAAGCTTCCACATCGCCGAATCGGTCAACCATTCGTTGATAATGAGTTATAATCTCATAACAAGCTATTCTGAGGTTCCACATCACCGAATCGGTCAATCGTTTGCTGATAATGAGTTGTAATCTCATAACAAGCCATTCTGAGGTTCCACATTGCCGAATCAGTCAACCGTTCGCTAATAATGAGCTGTAATCTCATAACAAGCTATTCTGAGCTTCCACATCATCGAATCGGTCAATCATTCACTGATAATGAGTTGTAATCTCACAACAAGCCGTTCTGAGGCTCCACATTGCTGAATCGGTCAACCATTCACTGATAATGAGTTGTAATCTCATAATAAGCCATTCTGAGCTTCCACATCGCTGAATCGGTCAATCATTCACTGATAATGAGTTGTAATCTCATAACAAGTTGTTCTAACGTTCCACATCACTGAATCGGTCAACCATTCGCTGATAATGAGTTGTAATCTCATAACAAGTTGTTCTAAGCTTCCACATCACCGAATCAGTCAATCGTTCACTGGTAATGAGTTGTAGTCTCATAAGAAGCCATTATGAGGTTCCACGTCGCCAAATCGGTCAATCGTTCACTGATAATGAGTTGTAATCTCATAACAAGCCATTTTGAATTTCCACATCGCTAAACCGGTCAACCGTTCACTGATAATGAGCTATAATCTCATAACAAGCCATTCTAAGGTTCCACATCACCGAATCGGTCAACCATTCTCTGATAATGAGTTGTAATCTCATAACAAGTCGTTTTGAGGTTCCACATCTCTGAATCAGTCCACCGTTTGCTGATAATGAGTTGTATTCTCATAACAAGCCATTCTGAGGTTCCACATCACTAAATCGGTCAACCGTACATTGATAATGAGCTATAATCTCATAACAAGCCCTTCTGAGGTTCCACATCATTGAATCGGTCAACCGTTCATTAATAATGAGCTGTAATCTCATAACAAGTCATTTTGAGAATCCACATCACCGAATCGGTCAACCGTTTGCTGATAATGAGTTGTAATCTCATAACAAGCTATTTTGAGCTTCCACATCACCAAATCAGTCAATCGTTCATTGATAATGAGTTGTAATCTCATAACAAGCCATTCTGAGGTTCCACATCATGGAATCGGTCAACCGTTCACTGATAATGAGTTGTAATCTCATAACAAGCCATTCTGAGGTTCCACATCGCCGAGTCGGTCAACCAGTCACTGAAAATGAACTGTAATCTCATAACAAGCTATTCTGAGCTTCCACATCGCCGAATTGGTCAATCATTTGCTGATAATGAGTTGTAATCTCATAACAAGCCGTTCTAAGGTTCCACATCACCGAATCAGTCAACTGTTCTCTGATAATAGAGTTGTAATCTCATAACAAGTTCTTCTGAGCTTCCACATCGCCGAATCGGTCAATCATTCACTGATAATGAGTTGCAATCTCATAACAAGCCATTCTAAGGTTCCACATTGCCGAATAAGTCAACCATTCACTGATAATGAGCTGTAATCTAGTAACAAGCTATTCTGAGCTTCCACATCGCCAAATCGGTCAATCGTTCACTGATAATGAGTTGTAATCTCATAACAAGCTGTTCTGAGGTTCCACATCACCGAATCAGTCAACCATTCACTGATATTGAGTTGTAATCTCATAACAAGCCGTTCTGAGGTTCCACATCATCAAATCAGTCAACCATTCAATGATAATGAGCTACAATCTCATAACAATTTATTCTAAGGTTCCACATCACCGAATCGATCAACCATTCCCTGATAATGAGCTGCAATCTTATAACAAGTCATTTTGAGGTTCCACATCACCAAATCGGTCAACCGTTCACTGATAATGAGTCGTAATCTCATAACAAGCCATTCTGAGGTTCCACATCACTGAATCGATCAACTATTCACTGATAATGAGCTGTAATCTCATAACAAGCTGTTCTGAGCTTTCACATTGCCGAATCGGTCAACCATTCGCTGATAATGAGTTGTAATCTCATAACAAGCCCTTCTAAGGTTCCACATCACCGAATCAGTCAACCATTCACTGATAATGAGTTGTAATCTCATAACAAGCCATTCTGAGGTTTCACATCACCGAATCAGTCAACCATTCACTGATAATGAGTTGTAATTTCATAACAAGTTGTTCTGAGGTTCCACATCACCAAATCAGTCAACCATTCGCTGATAATGAGTTGTAATCTCATAACAAGTCATTCTGATGTTCCACATCACCAAATTGGTCAACCGTTCATTGATAATGAGTTGTAATCTCATAACAAGCCATTCTGAGGTTCCACATCATCGAATCGGTCAACCATTCGCTAATAATGAGCTGTAATCTTATAACAAGCTATTCTGAGCTTTCACATCACCGAATTAGTCAATCGTTCACTGATAATGAGTTGTAATCTCATAACAAGCCATTCTGAGGTTCCACATCGCCGAATCAGTCAACTGTTCACTGATAATGAGTTGTAATCTCATAACAAGCCATTCTGAGCTTCAACATCACCGAATCGGTCAATCATTCACTGATAATGAGTTGTAATCTCATAACAAGCCATTCTGAGGTTCCACATTGCTAAATCGGTCAACCGTTCACTGATAATAAGCTGTAATCTCATAACAAGTTTTTCTGAGCTTCCACATTGCCGACTCGGTCAATCGTTCGCTGATAATGAGTTGTAATCTCATAACAAGCCATTCTGAGGTTCCCATCGCTGAATCGGTCAACTGTTCGCTGATAATGAGTTGTAATTTCATAACAAGCCATTCTGAGGTTCCACATCGCCGAATCGGTCAACTATTCACTAATAATGAGCTGTAATGTAATAATAAGCCATTTAGAGGTTCCACATCACCGAATCAGTAACCCATTCGCTGATAATAAGCTACAATCTCATAACAAGTCATTCTAAGGTTTCACATCGCCGAATCGGTCAACCATTCCTTGATAATGAGCTGCAATCTCATAACAAGTCATTCTGAGGTTCCACATCTCTGAATCGATCAACCGTTCACTGATAATGAGCTGTAATCTCATAACAAGCCATTCTGAGCTTCCACATCACTGAATCGGTCAACCGTCCATTGATAATGAGTTGTAATCTCATAACAAGTCATTCTGAGGTTCCACATCGCCGAATCGGTCAACCATTCATTGATAATGAGTTGTAATCTCATAACAAGCTATTCTAAGCTTCCACATCACCAAATCGGTCAGCTGTTCGCTGACAATGAGTTGTAATCTCATAAAAAGCCATTTTGAGGTTCCACATCACTGAATCGGTCAACCGTTCGCTGATAATGAGTTGTAATCTCATAACAAGCCATTCTGAGGTTCCACATCGCCAAATCGGTCAACTGTTCACTGATAATGATCTCTAATCTCATAACAAGTTGTTCTGAGCTTTCACATCGCAGAATCGGTCAATTGTTCACTGATAATGAGTTGTAATCTTAAAATAAGCTATTCTGAGGTTCCACATCGCCGAATCAGTCAACCATTCACTGATAATGAGCTGTAATCTCATACCAAGCCATTCTAAGCTTCCACATCACCGAATCAGTCAATCATTCATTGATAATGAGTTGTAATCTCATAACAAGCCATTCTAAGGTTCCACATTGCCGAATCAGTCAACCGTTCACTGATAATGAGCTATAATCTCATAACAAGTTGTTCTGAGCTTCCACATCACTGAATCGGTCAATCATTCACTGATAATGAGTTGTAATCTCATAACAAGCCGTTCTGAGGTTCTACATCGCTAAATCAGTCAATCATTCACTGATAATGAGTTGTAATCTCATAACAAGCCGTTCTGAGCTTCCATATCACCGAATCGGTCAATCATTGACTGATAATGAGTTGTAATCTCATAACAAGCCATTATGAGGTTCCACATCACCAAATCGGTCAGCCGTTCACTGATAATGAGCTATAATCTCATAACAAGCTATTTTGAGCTTCCAAATCACTAAATTGGTCAATCATTCACTGATAATGAGTTGTAATCTCATAACAAGCCGTTCTAAGGTTCCACATCACTGAATCGGTCAACTGTTCGCTGATAATGAGTTGTAATCTCATAACAAGCCATTCTAAGGTTCCACATCACTGAAGTGGTCAATCGTTCACTGATAATGAGCTGTAATCTCATAACAAGTCATTCTGAATGTTCCACATCACCGAATCGGTCAACCGTTCGCTGATAATGAGTTGTAATCTCATAACAAGCCATTTTGAGGTTCCACATCACTGAATCGGTCAACCATTCACTGATAATGAGTTGTAGTCTCATAACAAATTGTTCTAAGGTTCCACATCACTGAATCGGTCAACCATTTGTTGATAATGAGCTACAATCTCATAACAAGTCGTTCTAAGGTTCCACATTACCAAATCGGTCAACCATTCGTTGATAATGAGTTGTAATCTCATAACAAGTCGTTCTGAGGTTCCACATCGCCGACTCGGTCCACCATTTGCTGATAATGAGTTGTAATCTCATAAAAAGTCATTCTAAGGTTCCACATTACCAAATAAGTCAACTGTACATTGATAATGAGCTGTAATCTCATAACAAGCCATTGTGAGGTTCTACATCGCCGAATTGGTCAACTGTTCATTGATAATGAGCTGCAATCTCATAACAAGTCGTTCTGACGTTCCACATCGCTGAATCGGTCAACTGTTCACTGATAATGAGTTGTAATCTCATAATAAGATGTTCTGAGCTTCCACATCACCGAATCGGTTAACCGTACATTGATAATGAGCTGTAATCTCATAACAAGCCGTTCTGAGGTTCCACATCGCCGAATCGGTCAACCATTCATTGATAATGAGCTGCCATCTCATAACAAGTCATTCTGAGGTTCCATATCGCCAAATCGGTCAACCGTTTGCTGATAATGAGTTGTAATCTCATAACAAGTTGTTCTTAGCTTCCACATCACCAAATCTGTCAACCGTTCACTGATAATGAGTTGTAATCTCATAACAAGCCATTCTGAGGTTCCACATCGCCGAATCGGTGAACTATTCACTGATAATGAGTTGTAATCTCATAACAAACTATTCTGAGGTTCCACATTGCCGAATCGGTCAACCGTTCACGGATAATGAGCTGTAATCTCATAACAAGTTGTTCTGAGCTTCCACATCGCCAAATCGGTCAATCGTTCGCTGATAATGAGTTGTAATCTCATAACAAGCCATTCTGAGGTTCTACATTACCGAATCGATCAACCATTCGCTGATCATGAGTTGTTATCTCATAACAAGCCATTCTGAGCTTCCACATCACTGAATCAGTCAATCATTCGCTGATAATGAGTTGTAATCTCATAACAAGCCATTCTAAGGTTCCACATCGCCAAATTGGTCAACCGTTCGCTGATAATGAGCTGTAATCTCATAACAAGCTATTCTGAGCTTCCACATCGCCGAATCGGTCAATCATTCACTGATAATGAGTTTTAATCTCATAACAAGCCGTTCTGAGGTTCTACATCATCAAATCGGTCAACCATTCACTGATAATGAGTTGTAATCTCATAACAAGCCATTCTGAGGTTCCACATCACCAAATCGGTCAACCGTTCGCTGATAATGAGCTATAATCTGATAACAAGCTATTTTAATGTTCCACATCGCCGAATCGATCAACCATTCATTGATAATGAGCTACAATCTCATAGCAAGTCATTCTGAGGTTCCACATCTCCGAATCGGTCAACCATTCACTGATAATGAGTTGTAATCTCATAACAAGTCATTCTAAGGTTCCACATCACCGAATCGGTCCACCGTTTGCTGATAATGAGTTGTAATCTCATAACAAGCCATTCTGAGGTTCCACATCGCTGAATCGGTCAACCGTACATTGATAATGAGTTGTAATCTCATAACAAGCCGTTCTGAGGTTCCACATCGCTGAACCGGTCAACTGTTCATTGATAATGAGCTCCAATCTCATAACAAGTCATTCTAAGGTTCCACATTGCCGAATCAGTCAACCGTTCACTGATAATGAGTTGTAATCTCGTAACAAGCTGGTCTTAGCCTCCACATCACCGAATCGGTCAACTATACATTAATAATGAGCTATAATCTCATAACAAGCCGTTCTAAGGTTCCACATCGCTGAATCGGTCAACCATTCATTGATAATGATCTACAATCTCATAACAAGTCATTCCAAGGTTCCACATCATCGAATCGGTCAACTGTTCACTGATAATGAGTTGTAATCTCATAACAAGTTGTTCTGAGCTTCCACATCGCCGAATCGGTCAACCGTTCATTGATAATGAGTTGTAATCTCATAACAAGCTGCATGTTTGACATGATCATCTCCACCAGTTCTCTTATTGTATTTCTTCTTTATATTTCACGTTACCTGTGTTGCATGGTCTTCACTCAATTTGACACCAGTAGACACTCCACTAGTGTGCATTGGTTTGGTCTCTTTTCTAACAACATCAAAGACAATAGCATTAGCAAGATCCTGATGACATGTAACTGATTAAAAGGTTGACTATATTAAGTTGAAGATGATGCAAGACATTAAATCAGTTAATGGTTTGTATTGTCATTGATGTCAACTTGATATCATCTGTATGGTCATATACATAATGCCAAAGACTTTAGAGAACCAATGGAATGTAGGTTATGCTTTCAGCAATGCATAAAAGTCAAGAATTCACTAAGTGATAGAATACACAAGCGGAGTGTACACCATCGGTAAAGAGAAAGATAAAAGTCACAGTGATGCCCAATGAGCAGAAGACTGTATTACCTAACGAAGTAGAATCAAAGGATGCCCGACGAGCTAAACATAGTTTTGCTCGACGAACAAGATTCAATGATGCTTGATGGACGGAGATCCCGAAGCTATCTGAAGCAACACTGATGGAACTAGCACTTGTCACCGGCGATGAACTATAGATTTGACCGACAAAATAGGGAGATCAGGAAATGACAAAATATCTGGCTGGTAGAGCTAAAGGATAGAATTAACTAGTTGTTTTATTTGTTTTATTCAAACATAGTTAAGTAAAGTGATTTGTACAGTTGGCGAGAAGAAAACTACAAGATAAATCAAGAGTTATAGCCATAAATCAAATTGGCTGAATTATTTTTCACACCAAGAATCAAGAATCAAGAACCTAGAATTAAGGAAATCATGTCTATTTAAGAGACAAGAATAATTCATTCTATGTGGTGGTTGATAAGCAATCAGATACACGGGGGAGTGAACTGATAGAAGATGCTAAAGAGAAACTGATGAAGGATTAACTTCATGCAGTCCTTATCAATCAAGCTGAGGAGAGCTAAAAAATTCTACAGACACTGACGGAAAGAGAAGCATAGCATCATAGAGCAGAAAGAGCTAAGTACAAAGGAATTGTATTGATACATTGATCAGAAAGATATTTTAAGTAAATAGATCTAAAAATCTGCAATTAAGTTGCATTAGAAATAGGTCATTTTGTTTCAGTTTAACCATTGAAGCATTAAGTCTCTTAACAGAGCAGG
>MU223217.1:299288-309804 GCA_018584345.1 Thuja plicata
TTGACTGGTATACTCTGCATATTTACTGAGTATCGGTAAATACAGTTTACTGCTTATTAGTTATCAAAGAGAATAAGGACAGACAAGGTAAACCGACAGACAGTTATTTGTTTCAAATATTTCAATGACATGCATCTTGTTGGGACTTAATAATTTGAGAAGTATTGATTAGTGGATTAAAAAGGATAAAAATTTGAGGCCACTGATTCACCCCCCCTCTCAGTTATTACTAACAGATCCCACTGTGGAAAAATGAGAAATCCTTCTTTCTTTACTAATTCTCTGCCTTCTTCAGGAGTGATTTTGTCAAGCTTAGCTACCATCTCCTACTTTATTTCCTTTTCAATGTCATCTTTATCTCTATCAGGTTGATAATTTTGCAAATTCTGGCATTTCCCTCTGAATTCATTAATGTGAATTCTCCAAAGGAATTGAATAAAATCCCTTGCTTTAAAAAATTGATCATCTAACAAGAATTCATCACTAGCTTGGCTAGTGATAGGATCTAACTCCTTCCTAGCAAACTCAGCTATTGTTAAGTCCATTTCAACATGTTTGGGTGCCTCTGGCACTCCTTGCAATTCTTGAGCTATAACTTAAATATGTCTGGTATTTCCCATTTGCACTAACTACTCAGCAATGGCCTGTTCATCCATGTGCAGGGGAGAATGGGAAGGGGAATAAATTTTATCTTGTAGTTGATCTCTTCCTTCCACCCTTTGCCTTTTTGGAGATGGCAATGATTGGGTACTAGAGTCTAATGGCCTTTTCCCTTTTGGATCAAAGGTATTTTCAACTCTTGGTAGGATTGTGCTATATTGTAATGACACGAACCGGGTCTTTCCCTCGTTTACACAAATATTTCTCATATAGATTTAAACATTCAAGTGCATGCAATAAATCATTGATGTGACGACAAATAACCAGAAAATATATTAAAATAAAACCCTCGGCAAATATTATAGCACATTTTATAACAACAATACAATAATAATGAGATTTCCACAATCCAAAATCTAAATTATAATATTCAGCAGTAATATCAAATGACAAGAAGAACATGGAAATGCAATGGAAAACTCTGCAGTGAATCCACACTAGAGATGACCTGGAGCTACATCCAATCCTCCTCTAAGCCAAAAGGGTTTCTGTCCTCATGGTTGTATTCAAAAGCTGAAAGCTTCCTGATATCTCCAAGAGATAAATATCATATCACAAACTAAGCATGCTCAAAAGAGCCTCTATTCCTTCTTTTAAAGAAATATCTTTGACCCTTCATTTCCCTTTCTCTGTCTCTTCATATTCTCACTTTTGTCAATTTAAATAAAAGTAACAAGAACCAGAATCATCTCGGAATTGGCAAGGCCAAATCGAATTGTGAATCGCCCATGAATTGGAATCGAATCGCCCATGAATCGACAAATTAAAAAAAACCCTTAAAATTTAGAGATTTTAACAATTTAAAACTTATTTCATGCACCCTTTATTGAATATAACTTAAACACACTATAAAATCATCAAATAGAAGCTAACATACATAAGCAAGGAACATAAATGATAAATCCATCACATGTGTTACATATTTATACAACCTAGAAGCATGAGTTAAGATTCGAATGTCACATAGTATCATAAAAACATTTAAACAACAAAAACACTTGTAATCATAGCATCATGAATCATGATCATACCATCATATACCTCAAGTGCAAGTTCAATGTCAAAGATTCAAGAATCAAAACATTAAAATTAAATCATTACATTAGTTCAAGTATCATTGTTTTAAGTTCAACTAATGGATTAATAATTTATTGATATTCTTTTTCATCGTCATCATCATCATCTTCTATATGGAGCCTAATAAGACTCGAAGGCTAATTTTTCCCCACTTTTATCGGTGCAGTTTCCACCCCAAATTATTAAATGGGGGTTTGGGGGAAAAGCCCCCAAGACGGGGTCAACCAACTTTAATTATTTTATAAGGCATCGAGAGTTATTTTTCAGCTCCATAAGACCTCAAATCATAAATGTATGTAAGATGAAAGAAACAAAAAAAAGATAGAAAAAAATAATTGTTTTTTAAATTTTTTTGACTTGACAGCCGATTCAAGCCAGTTCTCACACATGGTGATTCAGGCAATTTTTGGATGAATCATCTAAATCAATGTTTTAGGCGATTCATGCCAAAAAATGCCGATCTGATTCACTAGCTCCCAAAAAATCAGGGAGGGTGAATCAAATCATGATTCATGCACGATTCTCATTACTCTGCTTTAAAGTAATACATCCATTTAATAATAAAGTGACATAATAATAAAGTAAGAAATCTTTTGGCATTAAAATGGATGACTAAATGAACCCAGAATAAGACGTGTGATAGCTTGTCAAAAAGCTCTCGGCGATACACTCCAAGTCCAATACTTAAATTCCATGAAGACTAAAATCTGACAACTTACTATGAATAGTAAGTATCTTGAAACCTTGCAGAAACTAGTCTGATTGGCCTGAAACTGGAATTCCCTAGGCCAAATATAAAACTGACCCTAGTCAAGCCTTGGTTATCCTATCAGGCCATGATAAAGCAGCTAACGAAGCATAGAAATAATATTCCCTAAAAAGGGGACATTACAAATCCTCCCTTCTCAAAGATTGCTTTCCCTCAAGCAATCAGTACCTGCATACTATGACCAAAATGCCTGGATCCCCATACCAACCTCAAGGGAGTTGCCCCACTCTACTGCTATGCTATGCTGATAAAAACAAGACCTGTAAGGTGAAGCGACTCATTACTCCACCAAATTAGCAATACATCAGTCATACTAATACTGGGATCCCAAATCACCCCATGTGCATGATCAGTCAAATCTCCCTGCCATGTGTTGCTAACCACTACAAGAAGATCCTTAATCCAACTAAGAACCTCATTGCAACTAAAATCACAAGCACCACTAAGGTCAAGTGAAGGTGGGAACTCAACATTATGCCAACCAGCTCTATGAGTTATTACTAACCATGGGAATGTTCCTCCTTGGTCCTGCAAACAAAAAGGCCAACCACCTTCCCATTTTTCTATAATATCCTATCGATCCATACCCGTAATGGGTGGAATGTACAAAATTCCCAATTGCCACAACATTTCCCCTGTAACATGTATCCCAAATCAGTGATTGTACTAAAAAAGAAAAATAGCAACACTGTTGTACATGACTTCCTCCATGAAGGGAAGCATGTCAAACCACTCACCCATCCCACACCCATGCAATAATTAGAATACAAAGTCCTTTGTAGTTGGGATGAATGAGAAACAAAATGCATCCCATACAATGTGGCCATAATGTGATGCACTAACTGACTCATCTTGGAATCCTGAATTGACACTAGAATTCCATAACTGTCTCTCTATACCAAGAGTCATACAATGCACATCTTTGTGTGAAAAAATCACACCATCAAGCACAATCAAAATACCAAGCTCAATAATCCCATACTGAAAAGACTCTACCCCAACGTCATCATCAAGCTCAACATCTATGATGGTAGAGTTACCATAGGCACTAGATGAATCATTATGGAAATGTGGTTGAGTCCCATCTATGTGAAGAGGAGAGAGTATCAAGGGATACTCATTAGCAATATCTTCTCTCCTTATGTACTCCTTGGCCATACTGATAGCAAGGTCTCTATCCAAGGCTGAGTTGTAATCAATATCATGTCCATCTATCAAATGTGACAAGGCAGCTGCCTCCTGGCTGTATTCAACAGCAAACTAAAAAGTACTCTCCTCTAAGATCAAGAGTTTGGACCCTAGTCAATTTCAAGAGATGTTCCATCATCCAACTCAAATAGTGGATTCTCAAATATCCAATCAGCACTCATCTCAAAGAGAAAGTTATCAATCAGTTTGAGTTCAGTATTTTCACTATGCTTCATCCAATCAACATTATGTTTTCTCAAGTTATTACCTTCATAATAGTGAATATCCTCCTGCCTTTCCTCAGATGTTGCTAAATAAATAGCTAATTCAAAAGGTGCTTTATCAGCCCTATAGTCATGAACCCAATTAGGAAATGATGCCATAGTGCATGGGGACTCCTTCGAACTTCTAGGTAGCTGATCCATGTGTAAAGATTGAAAAAGGTGTAAGGATAATATAAGGTAATAAGGTAAGGGGGTTGATTTATTAATTATTATTTGTGTTGATTTCCTTAACCCTACTTTACACTTAATTGAATTGTATTGCAATTGTGATTAGGGAGAAGATAAGATGCTCCTTTTCTATCCTCAAATGCACAAATGGAAGATCCAAGTTGATTAACTCAAAAAAAGGGTTAATGCACAAATGAATCAACTATTCGGAAAGACAATGAAGAAGGGGATCTTAAATTTTTTTAATTGATTAAATGAATATGTTTAATTATAGTAATTGAAAAGGATAGGAAGAAGAACCAACCTTACAAAATTGCAGATCAAAGAATGTTATTTTTTGACGTCTGTAGACTATTTCTGGAAAAGCTAATAGATGATCCCGAACTGGAACACAAAGACGAAAAAAACCCAGAAAAATTTTCCCGATTCGATGTCATCTTATGAAAATTTTTGACCTTGACCCACAAATGTCAACCCTGACCCAATAATGTCGACCCTAAACTATACAAGTTTGACAGAGAATCTACTCACACCATCTGAAAGAATGCCGAAGAGGGTATCCAGATCTGTGTCCAAATCTACAATCCCAAACCTATACCTACAAGAAAAAGAGGATTGTTTTTTGTGGGGGAGAGGTTTGCCTTAGTCAAACCCCAGTTTTGGAATTAACCTTAAAGTATAATTGAAATTGCATAAAGATAAACAAATTAAATGCTCAAATTCACCTTGCTTGTAAAAGTCCTTGTAGCGGATTCAAATCCATGGATTGACAAGTATGCTTCAAAATGTGGAATGTAGAAAGGTAGGATGTCTTCAATCTCTTGCTTGTATATCTCTAACACCAAGTCTTGAATGGTTTCTTGAATTTGGAAAAGGCTTGGAAGAAGGTGGATGGAGAGATCACCAAAAGGGCACTATGTAGCTTGAATCCTTCAATGGCCTCCAATGGATCTCCTTCATGAAAATGGATGCTTGAGAAAGGATGAATGCTTTCTTCAAATATTTCTCCTTAGCTTGCTTGAACTTCACTTGATAATTCTTGATCTCAATTAGGAATGCTTGATGCTTGATTAGAAGACTTAGTTTGCTTGATGATGGTTAGAGAAAATGAGAGGAGAAGGCTCCCTTTTATATGAAACTAGGGCACAATCTTCTAAGGAGGCTGACATGGGATAATTAAATTCCCATTAAAGCCTTTACCCCTAGGAGAGGACCTATATTAAATATAATTTATGAATCGGCGCTTTGGAACCCGAAACAGCCGACCCGAAAGTGGGAAAACACTTTTTGCAAATACCGACATCCGAAAACTGTGAGACCCCGGGATCTGAACCCTGGGTCAAGGTCAAGGTCAAGGTAAAAATTGACCTAGGTTAGGGTTGAGGTTTACCTTGACCTAGATTAGGGTCAAGGTCAACCTAGACCTAAAAGGTCGACCCTGACCTTGAAGCCAAGAATCACCAGTCTATAGTCTAGAATGTAGAAATCAGGCTAAAATGAAGTGGAAAGAAGGACAGAATAGGGGGGAAGCCATGTCAAGATCAAGAACCCATTCAAGGTGCTTTTCATGACCCCAAACCACTTACTCAAAAGGATAAAAAAGTCTACAATGGAATTACTTCCATTTTTTGACTATACATTTAGCCCCCACTTTAGCAAGAGTATGAGCTCAACACAAACTCTTGGTAAAGGAGAACATAAAGAACAAATAATTATTGGAACCAAAAGGGATAAAGAAACCCTCAAGCCCCCAAGGGACTTAAGTCTTTATCAACCCTAAGATCACAATAAGAGAGACATCACTTAGTTAAGGAGAGAGAGAAAGGGTGTGATTATCTTGCCCAATGAGAACTTATGTCTCATTGTGAACCGTAGAAAAAGTGTAACTGGAAAGATGGAGTTGAACTGCCTAGTGAATGTGGCTACTCACTAGTCAACCCATCAGGGAGATCCGTTCTTAAAGGGATCAAAACATTGTAAATTGAAAACTGGCGGGATCAAGAGATCCGTGTAAATTTAAACTGGAGGGATCAAGAGATCCTAAAAAAGTAAAAATGACCATGCTCTAAGGATTAGTTTCTTTTAATCCATAAAGGAAAAAGTTTTAAATCTTAAAAACTATTTTGAATATGTGTGTGTGCAAAAAGTGAGTAGAGTGTATGCCCCCATGTTAAATTCATTTCTAACACTTTAATAGGAGCAATGGTTTTAATGGAAACATCAACAACTCTACGAATTATGTTTCCACTGCGAGATGCCCCCAAAGGAAGACAAATCAAGGGAAATAAAACATAAACATACATAAGAACACAAGAGGGATCTACCTAATGTGGGGTCAGTATGATCATAAGATAACATTTACATAGAAATATAATATCATTGCAAATGAATTGACATCAATCCCCAAAGAAAGTAGAAATACAATCACAAAGGAGGAAAGAAACTTAAGAATTATGAAGAGGAATCTTTTCGAACCACAACATGGAGACCAAAAAGAATTAGTGCTACCATGTCATAGATCCAAACAGATTGTACAAGGAAAATAGTTACAAACAATAGCACAAGTACAACATAACATGAAACAACATATAGAAGAATGAAGATACACATAGAAGAATTGAACAACAAATTTGATTCCTTTATCACCTTGCACCAAAAGAGTAACAAGGGTCGTATAAAAGAATCTAACAAACATTTAGAAAAACACATTATGGGGGAAACACAATACAACATATAAACACAAAAGGGCTACCATAAAGGATGAGCCGATTAAGCATATTTCCGACCCTCCCCATCTTGGTTTATGTTATTTAGGGTAGGTGGGGAACTCGCAAGAGGGACTATATCCAATATAGTAGGAATGATAGCCAGTTCCAAACAAGGATCCTCTTGAGAATCACAATGCTCATTACTAGGTGTAATTGTTAATTGAGTTGAAATAATATGAGGTAAATCATTATCAAGATCAATGGTCTCATATTCATCACTAAGATCAATAGGATCATCTAGAGTGTCCTCCTCATCAAGGTTGATTGAAATGGGATCCAAGATGCAAATAGGATCATCATACTCATTCATCTTAACATCATGAATATTAACATCCAATGCAACAGGCATAGGTTGATCGAAGGTAGGTAATGAGTTTTGAATCATAGAAGCACGGGCTCTAGCATTAGCTCTACGCTTCTTACGATGTTCATTAGCAGATTTTTTATGTTTAGCTTTGTTTGGCACATGTTGAGAACTAGGAGGAATGACAACAGGTTCCTTCACAGGTTCTATAGGAGGATTCTCAATAGGTTTTAATGGGAGAGTAGAAGTTTGATCAATTTTATTAGCAGCAATGGATAAAGGAAGTATTGCAAGAGTAGGCAAAAGAACACAGTTGGAATCAATCCGAGGCATACTTAACTCAGCAATTTTGTGATGTTTGTAAGCTTGATAGGAGTGAAAGAGATGATCAGGGTGAGAAGGACATGAGTTAGGTAATGAAGGCCAGAAGAAATCAAGAGTAGCACAATCTCTAGGCCTAGATGGTGTATACAAACTATGATTAATTGTTTTTACTTCTCCATTATGAATGAACTTAAGACATTTATGAACGAGAGAAGCAAGAGCATGCATAGCAGTTATCCAAGGTAAACTAAATTTGATTTGAAATTGATTTGAATTAGGAATAATGATGAAGTTAGTATCTATAACTTTACCATAAAGTTCAACAGGTAAGTTAATAGAACCAAGTGTAGGATAAAGAAAGCCATTACAAGTTTGGATCCATGCATCAGATGAGTCATAAAAATCACGTTGTAAGCCTTTCATAAAAAGATTTTCCTCAGTAATGACATTTATTAAAGATTTGGGATCAACTAGACAACCACGAGTAGGTATCTTAGAAATCCTAGCATAGATATAAAGGGGACCATCAGGAGCCTTAATTGTTTCAGAATCATCAGAGGTAATTAAAAGTTCCCTAGGTCACTTATCCTTAGTTTGTTTTTGAGTTTTAGGTGGAATTGGAAGTTGAAGTGGAGGTGAAGGATCTTGAACAATAAGTTGAGATGGCACAACACTCTCCACATGATTAACAATTTTATTAAGATCATCCATCTTTGAATCATAAACAATGTCTACAGAAGATGGTTGAGCTTTAGTATTAGTATCATGTGTAGGTAAAGGATTGGTGTAGATTTGAAGGTTTTGATTAGGAGGAGAAATAGATTTTTTCCCATTACCATTAAAATTATCATTAGACAAAGCTTTAGAATCAATTAAGTCTTGAATCTTATGCTTTAGAGAGTAACATTTTTCAGTGTCATGGCCATTCTGGCGAAGGTATTGGCAGAAAGCTTTAGAATCAAAGGATTTTGAAGCTATCGTGGTAGGAAGGAGAGGTAAAAAAGGAGGTAAGGTAATCATGCTAGCACTTAACAACCTACTCATTATAGAATGAAAAGTTTCAGAGAGAGGAGTAAACGTATGATTCATACGGAAAGCAGTGGATGTAGAAGCACTATTAGATGTAGCCGCAACTTGATCAGCAACCACATTCGTCTATTTATTAATCTTGACATAGTTGTTAGGTTTCTAAAACTTATTAGGATTAGGAGCATTGTCACTCTTATCAACTGGAACAAGAGCCATTGGAGTACTGCTCTCAAACTGACTCACTTGTAATTGATAATGGTGAAGTGTTGCACACAATTGTTGAAAGGAGGTAAATTTAGTAAGCGGAATCTTATCTCTAATATATTTTTGTAAATTTGAAATAAACATATGTTGAATATCAATATCAGGAACAAGATAAGAAATTTGAGCATACAAATGCTTAAATTTACCAATAAAATCAGTCAATGTTTCCTTAATGTTTTGTTTACAATGCATTAAATTAGATAAGGGCACTTGTGGTCCAATGTTATTTTGAAATTGTTGAATGAAGGAATTGGAAAGTTTAGGAAAAGAATCAATGGAATCATTATAAAGCCTTATCTCGAAAGGTTCTAGCAAACAATTTAGCTAAAATCCTATGGTCATGAGCATAATCACTACAAAGGATTTGAAATGTTTTAACATGAGTAATAGGATCACCTTTACCATTGTAATTCTCAAGATGAGGTATATCAGCTTGCTGAGGGACAGTAGCATGAATGATGTCTAGGGATAAAGGACTACCCATATCACATGTAGGAATGCTAAATTTAGATTGAGGTAAAGATGCAAGTTGTTGTTGTAAAGATGACACAGTTTGAGCCAAACTAATAATTGTGGAATCATTAAAGGAAATAGGTGCCATAGAAATATTAGGAACACTAGGAAAAGTGTAAGAAGAAACAAGAATAGAAGACACAACCAGTGGAACATTAGGGACCATAGTTGGAATAGGATTAGTATAAGTAAAAGGCACGCTATGATATTAAGGTTGTGAGGGGTAAAGATACTGGTGGAGCACTCATAGGGATAGGTGCACTTGGGAGATGAGTTGTTATCAAAGAAGGAGTGTAAGTAGGAATACTAGGTAGAGGAATAGAAGAAGGTCCTACATTAGTGACAATAGGTGTGAATCCTAACTCTTGAGCCTCTTGAGCTAAAGGTTTAACATTCAAATTCCCAAGATAAGTAATACTATGCAAGAAATTAATAACTTGATCATTATCACAGAGAACTTTATTAAGAGCCTCTATATCTTGGATAGAATCTTGATTATAGTTTTCTTGGATAAGCCAATTTCCCATTTTATCAAATTTGATTGAAAGGTTTTGCACTTGTTCAGGAGAAACTCTTAAAGTGTCATCTTCATCATGAGATGAGTGAGAAGATTTATTCTCTATGGAAGGATTGGAATCATGAGTTATCAAATTGTCATCCAGGATCCTAAGGAAAGGAGAGGAAGATGATCAAAGGAACCCATAAGTCTACGGCTTCTTCTAACTGGGATACTATAAGTAGGACTAGATGTGGTAAAGCTCATACACCAATACAATGCAAATGAACTAACACAAAATTTTGATCTATTGAATTTAAATGAAATTTGAAAGAACATGCAAGATCTAGCATAAACAATGTAAATCTAACACCAAAAAAAAGAAAGAGTTGTCTATCGTAGGTTCACCAAAATGTAAAGATTGAAAAAAAAGGGGTAAGGATAATATAAGGTAATAAGGTAAGGGGGTTGATTTATTAATTGTTATTTGTGTTAATTTCCTTAACCCTACTTTATACTTAATTGAATTGTATTGATTGTGTATCGTAATTGTGATTAGGGAGAAGATAAGATGCTCCTTTTCTATCCTCAAATGCACAAATGGAAGATCCAAGTTGATCAACCCAAAAGAAGGGTTAATGCACAAATGAATCAACTATTCAGAAAGAGAAC
>MU223217.1:310414-326181 GCA_018584345.1 Thuja plicata
TCTTGAATTTGGAATAGGCTTGGAAGAAGGTGGATGGAGAGATCACCAAAAGGGCACTATGTAGCTTGAATCCTTCAATGGCCTCCAATGGATCTCCTTCATGAAAATGGATTCTTGAGAATGGATGAATTCTTGCTTCAAATATTTATCCTTATCTTTCTTTAACTTCACTTGATAATGCTTGATCTCAATTAGGAATGCTTGATGCTTGATTAGAAGACTTAGTTTGCTTGATGATGGTTAGAGAAAATGAGAGGAGAAGGCTCCCTTATATATGAAACTAGGGAATAATCTTCTAAGGAGGCTGACATAGGATAATTAAATTCCCATTAAAGCCTTTAACCCTAGGAGAGGACCTATATTAAATATAATTTAGGAATCGACGCTTCGGAACCCGAATCAGCCGATCCAGAAGTGGGAAAACACTTTTTGCAAAGACTGACATCCAGAAAATATGAGACCCCGTGATCTGAACCCTGGGTCAAGGTCGAGGTTGACCTTGACCTAGGTTAGGGTCAAGGTTGACCTAGACCTAAAAGGTCAACCTTGACCTTGAAGCCCAGAATCACCAGTCTACAGTCTAGAATGCAAAAATTAGGCTAAAAAGGAGTGGAAAGAAGGAAAGAATAGGGCGGAAGCAATGTCAAGATCAAGAACCCATTCAAGGCACTTTTCATGACCCCAAACCACTTACTCAGAAGGATAAACAAGTATACAATGGAAGTGCTTCCATTTTTTGACTATACACCATGATTGTGTCTTTTTCAACCTTTTGGTCCCTATGAATACCAATAGCTTCATCCCCACTAAGCTGCCCATATGAATGAATTTTTTCTTTCTTAGCATGCCCCTTTATAGGATGAAACAAATCTTCATTCCTTTCTTTCATATAATCCTCAACCGTAGATGCACCCACCATATTATTTTTCTCAAAATCAAAATAACTCATACCTTCATGTGGCTGATCAATCACTGTGGTCTTTGAAGATTTCATGACAACATACGCATAATCCTTAGTGTTATCATTGAGGCTTGTGTGATTCACAACCATGGATGCATGAAATGATTCTCCTTCTGTATCCTCTTGTAAATCTCCTCTCAAAGATGATGAAGCCTCATGTCGGTCACTCCCCAATGCTATCATGTTGTTCTTGTGAACTGAATCTGCATGTTTATCAAACTCTTCATGAAGATTTCTACATACCTCCTTTGTATTTCCTTTACTCCTAAGCTATTGATTTGAATTTGTAGATTCCAAATCATCATCATCCTTTTCTGGTCCACCCACACATTGTGCAAAGGATAAGATGGTCACATATCTTCTTAGGAAGAATGCAAAACTTCTGGTGAATGCTTGTAATTGCATCATTTGTTGCTATGGCATGACGCCTCTTACTTGCACCTATAGATGGAGAGGAAACCTTAAGGGGTCCCAAATTTCATGGAAAGTGTGTCATTTAATCGCTGCAATTCATGATTGAGTTTTTGTTGTCTTTGTTCAAGGTCCTTCCATGCTTGTGTGTTGCTAAACAATCCCTTCATCATGACCTACCCTGCTGTTCAAACTAAGAACCAATCCCAACTGTGATAACCCTGACCACATATATTTAATACTACCCTATTTGTATCAAACACTTGTATGGTAATAACATTTAGGAGCAATCACTTGTCCAACAAGATCACTTTACCAACAAGTTTGAATTTGGTCTACAAGCAACAAGAAAATCCATGTTCTAAACTTGAATTTGTATATTTTGTTGTTACAGAATGGATGGAGGGGAAAAGACAAGAAACACTATAGGCCTACACAATACCTTTCTCAGCAAATTTCTGCTTATGGTTTGAATGTCTAGATTTTTCTATCACAACATGTCATGCACAATAGAAGTAACAAATGTTTGCCAAAGGGAATCATTTCAGAAACCTTCTAAAATCAATGTAAATGCAGAATAGAACATTAACAAAATCTAACCTGGATGTGTATAGCTCTATTTATGACAGTCCCTACATAATAAATGGTTACTATAACTTGTTCTGGACGTGTATTACAGTTCTACTAGACTGTATCTTCATCCGTAATGCTCTAGTACTGTCACATAAAACATCACAACCATTTTATGATAAAATGACTCCAAAAGGCCAAAGTAGATCTAGCTACAGTACTCTTTGAATGCCAACAGTATCTATTCTACAAACATGCCAATATTAATTAAATTCCAAGCACCCAGCACAAGATGTCATTCATTGTATTCTTCACCAAATATATTGATACCACAATTCATTCACTACAAACCAAAAATAACGGCAATAGACCGGTATAGATGCACTTCAAATATGTCTATCATGACCCAAAATGAAGAAGTCAAAAATAGTATGCAAAAATTAATTGAGGGCAAGTTGTACCATTGTTCCTCAATAGAATTCTTGTACCCCGCCAGAGTGCTTGGTATGAAAACTAGCACACCCGTCCTTAGTAACAAATCTCAACTTGGATAGGATGAAATGCATAGGCACACAAATGCTTATCAAAAATAAAAATGGCTCTGGTATTTTATTTGAAGAAGAATAAACTCAAACTTTTGACCAATGTCTCCAGTTTCTAGCGGGTCACGGCATATAGGAGAAGGAAAATTATTTTCCCAATGATAAATAGCTTCAGTGGCAATGAGTTCATTAATGCATCATATGAACTGTGCCAAAAAGAGGAAGAGATGGCAATAAGGCATCTTGCATCAGCCGTAAGACTCGATAGCAGGTGTCATACCGAGGATGCTATTTCCACTGACAAAAATGGCTCCCAAAAATTGTAGTAGCCTTAAGGAATCATTTTCTAGAAGTCTCTGTTAATAGCAGTAGGGACAGAAAGACTTATGAAATGACACCTTCTGCAACTCTCAAAAATTAATAAAATTTCTTTCTCGGCCCAATACTATAGTCATTTAAAATCCCAAATATTTTTTTTAACAATGTGAGATAGCTTGTATTTATCCACCGGTTCACATCTCCGATGTCACCAAATAAAAACAATAGTACCCCAAAAAAACACTCAAATATTTCATTCCCACTTTAGACTTTAGCACAAATATTATATTTTCTTCCCACGAATATAAATTTCCACAATTTTATAATCACCATGGATTAATACTAAACTTCCCGCTCACAATAAACCATGAATTAAGTATTCACAATATTACCGTCGAAACACTTCAAATTATTTATAAGTACTTTAGAATAGTCCCTTGAAATAAAGCTCACTAAGCCCACGACATTAGAAAATATCATCACTTTATCATGATGCTTGCTTCATTTTTTAATATTTCACTTCAACATTAACCAAAGTATATGTTTGCACCCGCCAGGGAATTAACTCTTTGGCAATGATTGATTGGTTTCTGCAGAATGTATAGCACAAGAGAACTTCAGTGTGACACCAATATTAACCAGCAGATCCCAAGATTGAAGTCGTTGTGTCCAGAAATGTTGTTCTTAGAGCCTTGGACTGAAATAATACTAAACAGGACCCCTTTTTAAATGTTTGTCTCCATTCTCCCCGACAGACAATAATTCACTGATAACATCGATTTTGATTCACTTCTCATAGCGGTAATGTCTATTCCCAATCAAATAAAGAACCGACACAAGAAATCCCTTTGAGCCTGGACGGTGATTTAAAATTCCCACAATCTACCAAAATATTAATCCTCCAATCTTATGACTCTCCACATTTATTTTAAAAATCATTCCAAATAAATTTTGGCTACAAGTAAATCTTCAGAAATATCAAATTTTTTTTTCTCATAACCTCACAGGTTGGAATTTATCTTTGAAATAACAAAAACTCTGATAAACCTTTCCACAATTTTGTTTAAATAAACTCCATAAGCTGGCAGGAAAACCAGCTCTGATACCACTGTAATGACCTGAATCGGGTCTTTCCCTCATTTGCTCAAATATTTCTCATACAGATTTAAACATTCAAGTGCATGCAATAAATCATTGATGCGACAACAAATAACAAGAAAATATATTCCAATAAAACCCTCAGAAAATATTATTGCACATTCTATAATAGTAATACAATAATAATGGGATTTCCACAATCCAAAATCTGAATTACAATATTTAGCAGTAATATCAAATGACAAGAACCTTGAAATGCAATGTCAAACTCCGCAATGAATCCACACCATAGACAAACTGGGGCTACATCCAATCCTCCTCTAAGCCAAAAGGGTTTTCGTCCTCACAGCTGTATTTGAAAGCTAAAAGCTTCCTGATATCTCCAAGAGATAAATATCATATCAAAAACTAAGCATGCTCAAAAGAGCTTCCATTCCTTCTTTTAAAGCAATAGCTTTGACCCTTCAGCTCCCTTTCTCTGTCTCTTCATATTCTCACTTTTTGTCACTTTAAAGTAATACATCCATTTAAAAATAAAGTGACATAATAATAAAGTAAGAAATCTTCTGGCATTAAAATGGATGACCAAATGAACCCAGAATAAGACGTATGATAGCTTGCCAAAAAGCTCTTGGCAATGCCCTCAAAGTCCAATACTGAAATGCCATGATGACTGAACTCTGATGACTTACTATAAATAGTAAGTATCTAGAAACCCTGCAGAAACTACTTTGATTGGCCTGAAACTGGAATTCCCTATGCCAAATATCAAATTGACCCCATTCAAGCCATGGTTAGCCTATCCAGCCACAATAAAGCAGCTAACGAGGCACATAAATAATGTGCTCTAAAAAGGAGACATTACATATATCCTCTACATTTGTATACCATATATTTCCCTACTGGAACAACCCTTCCCTGTGTAGCTCTACTCAAAATAGCCTTGGCCTTTTCTGGCTCTATTTCCATTACCTTCTTCTTCTTCTAGTCGAAGGCTTGCATAATGTCTTCAAACATACTCATCAAGGATTCTACCTTCTTTGCCCAGGGCATAAATTCTTTCAAGGGATCACATTCTTTATCAAAATGGTAGACAAAATATAATGATTTCTTATATACAAACCACTTTTCCTTCGTGATTTCTTGCTCCATCAAATCAAATTCATTTCTAATTATATCCTTAGGAAAATTAAACTAATGATCTAGAGCTAAACACTTAGTTCTTTTTCTGGACATCTCACTAATGGATCCCTCATTATCTGCACATCTTGCCACTGATGTTGTCAACTAATAAGGCTCCAAGTATTTGTGAAATTGGGCCCATCCTCCTTTAGTGATAATGAACTGGTGTGATTTTGTGATGGTAGGGAACCACCCAGTTGTCTAACGATTTCTACCAAGCCTACCTTCCATGGAACCCTATAAGGGAGGACATTTGGAGTTCTTAAACTGTAGACCCTAATAACTATTGAAATAGGGTACAGAATGAAGTCACTCCATTGGCCTCAAAAGTCTTAACACATCTATGTGAATTCTTGGGTTGTCTATGCAAAATAGCGCTTTGAGCCTAGAGGCAAAACATCTATCATAATTGATAAAACAGGCCTCTTTCCTATCCCAAGACAAATTTGTACTCCATAATTGAACTGGAAACTCTTCATCATCCTAAAATTTGATAAGATCCATTTCTTTCTCAAAATAGTCAGCATTATTATACGAGATCATGTGCATCATCATAGAGTACCATCCAAATGGCTTAACTATCTTAGCCTCTTTTATGCCTACTAGACCTTGATGCATAAGATGAGCAATGTGAGTAGTAAAGTCAAAAACAATAGACAAATGTGGATGCAAAATCTAAACCATCATAAGCATAAAGTGAATGCACATTGTTGTTTCCTCATCTTCTCCAAGAACATGACACAGGTCACTATACATCCCTCTAGCCTTTCCATTAAAATAATCTAAATTTAAGGGCTCTTGTGTGTTAGGTCCTACTACAATTAAACCCCCTATCTTATTGAAACACTCTTTCAAAGGCTCAATTCTAAATCACTCCCTTTGATCCTTGTACACTTCTTTGAAATGCTCAAAATCAATGTCATTCATCTGAATAGAAAGGTCACTCAACTTGAAAACTTTTCTTTTCTCATCAGCTATGACACTCATTAATATGTTCCCATCTATATCTCTCAAAACCCTAGACACCTTATCATAAGTTACAGTCTGGGATAGGAGCATTCCTTTGGCTGAAAGCAATTCTAAACAAACTAAGACCATTTATACTAACCTTGTTGTCCTTAGCCCATATGCCTAGATCATATAAACCCTCCCTGACTCTAAGATGAGGACTTACAGGCACTATTTGTTTGATTTTAGTAGTCATTGGTGGATCCATTCAACTGTTGTAAAAGATCATCACACACATTCCTGTCCTTGTAATCAATTTTACCAGTGAACTCAATTCTAGGGGCCATTTCTAAATTTAGGGTTTCTTATAGTAATTTTATCAACAGTCTATTTATTCTTCAGAATTTGAAACCCTACTGCAATTATGAATTTTAATGTTTCAAAAGTATGACAACAGAAAACTTACCCGTTCTGCAATTTGTAACACAAAGCACAAGATTACTGCGCAACTTTTATTTTTTATTCAATCACTTCAATGGTTATGGCAACTTCAAACTCAAGTAATGAATTACATGCTCAATCAAATCAATCTCTCACATTGAATTTTATCTGAGGTGGCCACACACTCTGTAATCAATTCATCTTGTTTGAACATTCATGGCTCAACAGTTCATTGAAACAATTCTTAAAATTTTAGATCTGAATCGTATATCTTAACAGCATCTCATCTATCATGTGACACTGATCACTTTACAAAAACCACTATTCATCTTGGACACACGTTAGCACAAATTTATTGCTTAAGCATTAGATCTTGTGCATCTCCACCATAAGCCTGTAAGTTAGCCGTCTGATTTTTTCTAACTTGACCACTAGTTACTTTACCCCAGACTTTACTAATTACAGATGTAACATTATCAAAGAAGCCACACATCAACACCACTTAATGGATTATATGCTAGATCTTCCTCATCTTTACCTTAAGTCATTAAGTGAGTCATTCGATCCTTTTTAAATTTCAGCCTCTCTATTTTATCCTTGCATTGTACTAGGCCCGCCGACTGTCGCGCGTCAACATGACTTAATCACTTATACTTTAGATCTTGATCACTTAATCACCTAGCGTTTAATTCAACCGTCAGATCAACCATTAAATGCTAAAACTTTAACTCCTTTCTTACGACTTCAGTCGGGCCCACTGGGACACATGGTATCATGACTTAATGGCTTGTATGCTAGATTACATGCATCTTAATATTAAGCTATCAAGTCAACTGTTGGATCTTTTAGAATTGTCAACACTTTAATCTATGATCACCTTCATGTTAGTGAAACCCACTTCATCTCCAAGACACGCATAAGAATGGCTTAATGGCTTGAGAGATAAATCTTGCACATCTTTGGATGAAGTCATTAAGTCCAGTGTTGGATTAAAGGGACATTGCTTAATGACTTATATGTTAGATTGTGTGCATCTTGATCATAAGCGATTAAGTGAACTGTTGGATCAAAACAAAATTTCACGACACGTGATCTTAAATAAAAGACTTGCAGGCTTTCAAACTTAGGGTATTAAAGTGCTAAAGACTTAGGATAAATTGAACACAACCTCATTTAAAAAGAACACATGGTGGACACATAACTTATGTGAGAAAAAGGTAATGTAAAAATAGAAACCGCTCTAACACTTAGGGTTTGAAACAGGATTTACACTTGAAGGTTAAAAGCAAGCATTTCAAAAATTTACATATGACCTTAACTTGAAATATGTAGACCAAGGACTCATTAATTTGGAAAAATTTTTAAAAGACCTAACACATCACAATATAAAGCCACCTCACGAGGAAGGAGGGAACAATGTCTAGCTATTACAATAGCCCATCATGTGGTGACCTAGCGCCCCACTATCCAAATGGCATGGGGTGCTCACCTCAAAAACACCCCGCATCAGGTGGCACAGATGAACATGTTAACACACCTGGAATTACTATACACCAAGGAGAGAAGGAAAACATTGGTCATATGTCACATGGTAGTGTTCCTCACAGAAAAGGTATGCGTAGGAGACACACCACAGAGTGATATATTTCATAGATCATCATCGTAGCCAGAGGTATATATCACTAAGGTATTTATTACCCAAGAAACTGTAATGATAGTAACATACTACCCCTTTACATATTAAGTTATAGGGAAAGGTATTTATTACCTCACCCCTGGAGTAGTCGAAGCTAAGGTCACTTCATGCTTCCATTATTTGTACGCCGTTCTTTCTACTTGAGAGATTGGAAACCTCTACAATCCCTTTAATTATGTACAACCCATAGGTTGGCGCTCAATAGTGTAACAATCAAGAAAACAACACATAAATGGTATGGTCCTTCCATACTCATAAACATACATGAGGTACAGGAGACACACTGTTCTCTAGATTCAGATTTAACATTTAATGAGTACTGTTATTTTGCCTCACTATAAATTAATACAGAAACATGAAATTAAGTTACAAAGAATATAATCTAATATGAATTTCTAGGTTTTAAAACTTGAAATAATTAATTTCTTTAAAATAATGACTCATTGAAGACAAGGTTTCTAATCATTGAATAAATTTACAGTCAACAACTAAATAAGTTTTGATACTATTTTTATTTTTTATTTTTTTTAAATCTACTTAAACAGGATCCGTATAGATGAAGAATAAGGAATTTGAGTCAAATCTTACCTCAGAATTTCAAAGGGTTATTTGAAGATGGCTCCAAAATCCTTCACCTATTAGAAATCTTCCAATTGAGGCTTGAAATCAGGAAATATTGCAGCTCCATGAATCAAAAGTTATGCACAACAGAGATCAAAAATCAAATGGAAGATTTGAATCCATATTCTTTGCCAATGTCATCTAAACTCGAGAAAAAATATGATAGTTTTAGAACCAGGTATGAACATCTATCAACATAGGGGAAGATGCTGAGACCTGTGCACCCATGCTCCATAACTCTTTCATGTCTGCTACGCCAAGCTCTTTAATGGTGAAAGCAATGAAGTAATTATCTATCAGTAGTAGGTGGTAGACACCATCCAAGATGGGAACACCATGCTTTCATTAATAGCTCCCTACACTATTTCTATTATTAGTAAGTCTCAGTTTTTGCACTAATTGGTTAGATTAGTAAGTCTCAATTTTCACACCTATTGGTTAGATGGAGGATTTGCTAGACTTGCCATTTTTAGTAGTTGTCATTTTTAGCAAGTACCTACAGATAAGTGAGAGAGCGCTTTACATGGAAGAGGTTGAAAATAGAAGAGCTAGAGTATGTGAGACTGCCCGGGTATGCCAGCAAAATAAACATGAGCACTCATTCCCAAGTGGTTTGTTGCAACCCCTACCCATTCTGGAAAAGAAGTGGAATAGTGTGTTGATGGACTTTTATCGATGGATTTGCATCCACATATACTGCAATATAGGTAGTAGAGTTATTCTTTAAGGAAATATTCAGGCTGCATAGATTCCAACTGACAGTTTTCAGTGATTGGGAGAGATAGTTCATGAGCTCTTTCTGGCTGGAGATTTTCAGGTTGTGTGGGACAGGGCTTACCCCAAGCACTACCTACCACCCTCAAATTGATGATCAGACATAAATAGTTAATAAATGGGTTTAGTGATATCTTTGTAATTTAGCAGGCAACAGAAAGCTTGGGTGAAGTGGTTGCACCTCGATGAATATTGCTACAAGACTACTTGCCACATGTCTATTCAAATGAAACTATTCATGGCTCTCTAAGGTAATGAGGCTCCAAGTTTTCTAGATCTATTGTTCATCGACAATAGGGTGCCCAGGGACCGAGATATGATGCAAGAGAATCAGGATATCATAAGATCTTTGAAGGAAAAAATACATAAGATTAAAAACCAACAAAAATAGTATGCAGCATAGAGTAGAGCATTTATTTGAAGTGGATGATATGGTTCACCTCATGGTGCAGCCATATAGGCTGTCCTTTCTTAAAAGAAGTTGTGCAAAAAGGTTGAGGCCATGATAATATAGGGATTTCAAAGTGATCAAGAGGGTTGGGGAAGTGACCTATACATTAGAGTTACTAGTGGACAATAAGATACAAAACGTATTTCATGTGTCACACCTCAAAATGGCACTGGGAAAGAATATGTTGCCTTCAGTAGAGTTGCCTCCTCTCGATGACGAGGGAAAGTTGGTGTTTATTCCTTAGGCTATCTTGGATACCAGAGAGTGTACACTTTGAAGGAATATTAGAGAATACCTGGTGCAGTGGAAGAATCTATCGAGTGAGGATGCTACGGTGGAGAGTGAGGACATCTTGCAACATCCAGACCTGAGATTGATTGAGAACAAACAATTTTAGGAGGGGAAGATTGTAATGTCCCCTGTCTAGCAAGTACTGACATGACATGTCGTTAGTTGTTTTTCATCATGGTCCCAAGGGCTAGCCAAGACTTTGCAGAGATCAGAGAGAGATTTTACATAGGCAATTTCATTTTCAAACCAATCAGAGTTGATTCAAAAGGGTTTCCCCATACTTACAATTGATAGTAATTCAATCACAGTCACTATTTTTGGCATCCCAGTATGGGACTTGATGCGTCTTGTCGAGACCTTTCTAATGAGCTATCACGCATGGTTCTTCAATCCATTTGATATTTTATTTTGATGTATGAAGATTTATAAAGTTTATTTAATAAAGTGACAATATATTAGAATACATTTTATTAAAAAGTCACTTTATTATATAAAGTACTTTATGTGCATCAAGTGGCAAGTATTATTTTAATGAAAAGTAATTTATCCCACATTTGTAAAATGAAAGGGAGGAACTAAGTGAGAAAGATTTTAAAAAAGGGTGATAGCTCACATGTCTAACATGCTTCTAGATATTTGTGACTATGGAAATATTGTGGAAAAATTTCTCTAGGGCTTGGAGGACACAAGCCTTATAGGCTATCAATCTCGATGTCATTGAAAGATACGGTCCTGAGATTCACCTCTTGAGTTTCAAGGTGAATTCTGGAAATTGTTTTTCATGGTGAGGGTTTTTTGATTGCTTTAATCCCATTTTGAGTTTCCAGTCTAGAGGGTTCGAATAGCATATTTTCAGTGACAGAAGAGCTGGAATGAAATAAGAGGAATTGTGAGAAATTTTCATTGTTGTTCACTTCCAAAGTAGGCCATACCTTTGTCAAGTGTTTTTGGCCGTACCGATTAGCAAACTGTTGTGTGGTCATTATGAAAAGTTTACATCTGCATGAGGAGGACGACATGGCATCAACATTGAAGGAGTAAACATTGTTCAATCTATGACAGCATTTGGGTACCATACAAGTGCATAATCATTGCTAGGAAAGATGTACATGGCAGAGAATTAGTTTCGTGAAAAGTGAACAGACTAGACAATCACTGTGTCAACCTGAGAGAAGGGAGCGTAGTCTAGTAAATATCATTGCTGCAATAGATAGTGTTGACGTCTAGTTACTCGTTGGAGGTACTGACTCATTTCTTATGAATAATACAAGAGTTCTGGCTAGAAAGTAAGACCACAGGACACATCTAGAACCAAGGAAATCATATTTTAATACTATATGTACTGTTGTAGTTAAGTTTATAAAGTTTGTTCTAATTTTGGTGATTGTTTGGTATAAATCTAAAAAATTAGGAACAAATTTTACTTGTGTTACATTGCTACTATTGTTGCATGCATACTCTGCTATGTCCTATTCTTAATTTTGGAGGAAAGTCTAAAAGTTATCCACAACAATAACATTACATCTGGATTGAAATATAAAAGCCATTAGTGATCTAATCTGCAAGCAAACTATTGGACTTAATTACACTGAATGGAAAGACTCAAAATTTACTAGAACAAGAAGGTTCCCTTACACCACCTCAATAGCAGAAATAGAAATGAAATATATGATAATGGTAGCAACAACTCCATTGAAGCTAAAATTGGGAATTAGGAGAAGTCTCTGAAACAATGAGACAAGAAAGAACAGACTTATTAAAACTATGCATCTCAGGATCAAGTAGCACAGTCTTCAGAAATCCCTCTAAATATGGTGGTCTCCAACAACTACAGCCAAATTCCCAAAATAGCAAGCCAAACAACACAAGCACACCCCGCGACAGGTCATACCTCATGCAACTCAAAGAAACTAAATAATAAGATAACTGGAGTAGTGTGTTTTGAATAGGATACCATAACCTTCACTTAACAAAGACACAAGATCCTATCACCATTCTTAATCCCTAACATAATGAGAAATAGCAAAGAAATTAGAGCTACAGGTACCAACAATCCCCATGCAGTCAAAGTCTTGAATAAGGACAACAAAACCACCCTTGAAATAAACAAGGAAATCCATGACAAATACTCATACCAGATAAAAGAACCAAATAACAACTAAAGCCTCAAGAAGAACATAACCAAAGAATCCTCAAATCATTTACTCGGGTCAAATAAAGGATCTACTAACAATCATAGTTTCTATCAAAAAAAATATCATATGGAATATGGTAATTCAAGCCAAGCCAAAATAAAAATGTATAGCCAGAGTTGTTGGATGTTGGATTACTACAATGACAAAGGATATTGAGGAAGAGTGACGTCCCCTGTCTAGCAAGTCCTGACATGACATGTCGTTAGTTGTTTTTCATCATGGTCCCGAGGGCTAGCCAAGACTTTGCAGAGATCAGAGAGATTTTACATAGGCAATTTCATTTTCAAACCAATCAGAGTTGATTCAAAAGGGTTTCCCCATACTTACAATTGATAGTAATTCAATCAGAGTCACTATTTTTGGCATCCCAGTATGGGACTTGATGCGTCTTGTCGAGACCTTTCTAATGAGCTATCACGCATGGTTCTTCAATCCATTTGATATTTTATTTTGATGTATGAAGATTTATAAAGTTTATTTAATAAAGTGACAATATATTAGAATACATTTTATTAAAAAGTCACTTTACTATATAAAGTACTTTATGTGCATCAAGTGGCAAGTATTATTTTAATGAAAAGTAATTTATCCCACATTTGTGAAATGAAAGGGAGGAACTAATTGAGAAAGAGTTTTAAAAAGGGTGATAGCTCACATGCCTAACATGCTTAGATATTTGTGACTATGGCAATATTGTGGAAAAATTTCTCTAGGGCTTGGAGGACACAAACCTTATAGGCTATCAATCTCGATGTCATTGAAAGATACGGTCCTGAGATTCACCTCTTGAGTTTCAAGGTGAATTCTGGAAATTGTTTTTTCATAGTGAGGATTTTTTGATTGCTTTAATCCCGTTTTGAGTTTCCATTCTAGAGGGTTTGAATAGCATATTTTCAGTGACAGAAGAGCTGGAATGAAATAAGAGGAATTGTGAGAAATTTTCATTGTTGTTAACTTCCAAAGTAGGCCATACCTTTGTCAAGTGTTTTTGGCCATACTGATTAGCAAACTGTTGTGTGGTCATTATGAAAAGTTTACATCTGCATGAGGAGGACGACATGGCATCAACATTGAAGGAGTAAACATTGTTCAATCTATGACAGCATTTGGGTACCATACAAGTGCATAATCATTGCTAGGAAAGATGTACATGGAAGAGAATTAGTTTCGTGAAAAGTGAACAGACTAGACAATCACTGTGTCAACCTAAGAGAAGGGAGCGTAGTCTGGTAAATATCATTGCTGCAACAGATAGTGTTGACGTCTAGTTACTTGTTGGAGGTACTGACTCATTTCTTATGAATAATAAAAGAGTTCTGGCTAGAAAGTAAGACCACAGGACACATCTAGAACCAAGGAAATCATATTTTAATACTGTATGTACTGTTGTAGTTAAGTTTATAAAGTCTGTTCTGATTTTGGTGATTGTTTAGTATAAATTTGAAAAATTAAGAACAAATTTTACTTGTGGTACATTGCTACTATTGTTGCATGCATACTCTTCTATGTCCTATTCTTAATTTTGGAGGAAAGTCTGAAATTTATCCACAACAATAACATTACATCTGCATTGAAATATAAAAGCCATTAGTGATCTAATCTGCAAGCAAACTGTTGGACTTAATTACACTGAATGGAAAGACTCAAAATTTACTAGAAAAAGAAGGTTCCCTTACACCACCTCAATAGGAGAAATAGAAATGAAATATATGATAAGGGTAGCAACAACTCGATTGAAGCTAAAATTGGGAATTAGGAGAAGTCTCTGAAACAATGAGACAAGAAAGAATAGACTTATTAAAACTATGCATATCGGGATCAAGTAGCACAGTCTTCAAAAATCCCTCTAAACATGGTGGTCTCCAACAACTACAGCCAAATTCCCAAAATAGCAAGCCAGACAACACAAACACACCCCGCGACAGGTCATACCTCATGCAACTCAAAGAAACTAAACAATAAGATAACTGGAGTAGTTTGTTTTGAATAGGCTACCATAACCTTCACTTTACAAAGACACAAGATCCTATCACCATTCTTAATCCCTAACATAATGAGAAATAATAGAGAAATTAGAGCTACAGGTACCAACAATCCCAATGCAGTCAAAGTCTTGAATGAGGACAACAAAACCACCCTTGAAATAAACAAGGAAATCTGTGACAAATACTCATACCAGATAAAAGAACCACATAACAACTAAAGCCTCAAGCACAACATAACAAAAGAGTCCTCAAATCATTTACTCAAGTAAAATAAAGAATCTACTAATGATCATAGTTTCTATCAAAAAAAATATCATAGGGAATATGGTAATTCAAGCCAAGCCAAAATAAAAATGTATAGCCAGAGTTGTTGGATGTTCGATTACTACAATGACAAAGGATATTGAGGAAGAGTGACATCCCCTATCTAGCAAGTCCTCTCATGACATGTCATTAGGTGTTTTTCATCATGGTCCCAAGGGCTAGCCAAGACTTTGCAGAGATCAGAGAGAGATTTTACATAGGCAATTTCATTTTCAAACCAATCAGAGTTGATTCAGTAGGGTTTCTCCATACTTACAATTGATAGTAATTCAATCAGAGTCACTATTTTTTTCATCCCAGTATGGGACTTGATGCATTGTGTCGAGACCTTTCTAATGAGCTATCACACATGGTTCTTCAATCCATTTGATATTTTAGTTTGATGTATGAAGATTTATAAAGTTTATTTAATAAAGTGACAATATATTAGAATACATTTTATTAAAAAGTCACTTTATTATATAAAGTACTTTATGTGAATCAAGTGGCAAGTATTATTTTAATGAAAAGTAATTTATCCCACATTTGTGAAATGAAAGGGAGGAACTAATTGAGAAAGAGTTTAAAAAAGGGTGATAGCTCACATGCCTAACATGCTTAGATATTTGTGACTATAACAATATTGTGGAAAAATTTCTCTAGGGCTTGGAGGACACAAACCTTATAGGCTATCAATCTCAATGTCATTGAAAGATACGGTCCTGAGATTCACCTCTTGAGTTTCAAGGTGAATTCTGGAAATTGTTTTTTCATGGTGAGGGTTTTTTGATTGCTTTAATCCCATTTTGAGTTTCCAGTCTAGAGGGTTCGAATAGCATATTTTCAGTCACAAAAGAGCTGGAATGAAATAAGAGGAATTGTGAGAAATTTTCATTGTTGTTCACTTCCAAAGTAGGCCATACCTTTGTCAAGTGTTTTTGGCCGTACCGATTAGCAAACTGTTGTGTGGTCATTATGAA
>MU223217.1:327400-377129 GCA_018584345.1 Thuja plicata
ATAAACAAGGAAATCTATGACAAATACTCATACGAGATAAAAGAACCAAATAACAACTAAAGCCTCAGGAACAACATAACCAAAGAATCCTCAGATCATTTACTCGGGTCAAATAAAGGATCTACTAACGATCATAGTTTCTATCAAAAAAAATATCATATGGAATATGGTAATTCAAGCCAAGCCAAAATAAAAATGTATAGCCAGAGTTGTTGGACGTTCGATTACTACAATGACAAAGGATATTGAGGAAGAGTGACGTCCCCTATCTAGCAAGTCCTCACATGACATGTCATTAGTTGTTTTTCATCATGGTCTCGAGGGCTAGCCAAGACTTTGTAGAGATCAAAAAGATATTTTACATAGGCAATTTCATTTTCAAACCAATCAGAGTTGATTCAACAGGGTTTCCCCATACTTACAATTGATAGTAATTCAATCAGAGTCACTATTTTTGGCATCTCAGTATGGGACTTGATGCATCTTGTTGAGACATTTCTAATGAGCTATCACGCATGGTTCTTCAATCCATTTGATATTTTATTTTGATGTATGAAGATTTATAAAGTTTATTTAATAAAGTGACAATATATTAGAATAAATTTTATTAAAAAGTCACTTTATTATATAAAGTACTTTATGTGCATCAAGTGGCAAGTATTATTTTAATGAAAAGTAATTTATCCCACATTTCTGAAATGAAAGGGAGGAACTAATTGAGAAAGAGTTTAAACAAGGGTGATAGCTCACATGCCTAACATGCTTAGATATTTGTGACTATGGAAATATTGTGGAAAAATTTCTCTAGGGCTTGGAGGACACAAACCTTATAGGCTATCAATCTCGATGTCATTGAAAGATACGGTCTTGAGATTCACCTCTTGAGTTTCAAGGTGAATTCTGGAAATTGTTTTTTCATGGTGAGGGTTTTTTGATTGCTTTAATCCCATTTTGAGTTTCCAGTCTAGAGGGTTCGAATAGCATATTTTCAGTGACAGAAGAGCTAGAATGAAATAAGAGGAATTGTGAGAAATTTTCATTGTTGTTCACTTCCAAAGTAGGCCATACCTTTGTCAAGTGTTTTTGGTTGTACCGATTAGCAAACTGTTGTGTGGTCATTATGAAAAGTTTACATCTGCATGAGGAGGACGACAAGGCATCAACATTGAAGGAGTAAACATTGTTCAATCTATGATAGCATTTGGGTACCATACAAGTGCATAATCATTGCCAGGAAAGATGTACATGGCAGAGAATTAGTTTCGTGAAAAGTGAATAGACTAGACAATCACTGTGTCAACCTGAGAGAAGGGAGTGTAGTCTGGTAAATATCATTGCTGCAACAGATAGTGTTGACATCTAGTTACTCGTTGGAGGTACTGACTCATTTATTATGAATAATACAAGAGTTCTGGCTAGAAAGTAAGACCACAGGACACATCTAGAACCAAGGAAATCATATTTTAATACTGTATGTACTGCTGTAGTTAAGTTTATAAAGTCTGTTCTGATTTTGGTGATTGTTTGGTATAAATCTGAAAAATTAGGAACAAACTTTACTTGTGTTACATTGCTACTATTGTTGCGTACATACTCTGCTATGTCTTGTTCTTAATTTCATAGGAAATTCTGAAAGTTATCCACAACAATAACATTACATCTGCATTAAAATATAAAAGCCATTAGTGATCTAATCTGCAAGCAAACTGTTGGACTTAATTACACTGAATGGAAAGACTCAAAATTTACTAGAACAAGAAGGTTCCCTTACACCACCTCAATAGGAGAAATAGAAATGAAATATGTGATAAGGGAAGCAACAACTCCATTGAAGCTAAAATTGGGAATTACGAGAAGTCTCTGAAACAATGAGACAAGAAAGAACAGACTTATTAAAACTATGCATCTTAGGATCAAGTAGCACAGTCTTCAGAAATCCCTCTAAACATGGTGGTCTCCAACAACTATAGCCAAAGTCCCACAATAGCAAGCCAGACAACACAAGCACACCCCGCGACAGGTCATACCTCATGCAACTCAAAGAAACTAAACAATAAGATAACTGGAGTAGTGTGTTTTGAATAGGCTACCATAACCTTCACTTAACAAAGACACAAGATCCTATCATCATTCTTAATCCCTAACATAATGAGAAATAGCAGAGAAATTAGAGCTACAGGTACCAACAATCCCCATGCAGTCAAAGTCTTGAATAAGGACAACAAAACCACCCTTGAAATAAACAAGGAAATCTATGACAAATACTCATACCAGATAAAAGAACCAAATAACAACTAAAGCCTCAGGCATGACATAACAAAAGAATCCTCAAATCATTTACTCAGGTCAAATAAAGGATCTACTAACGATCATAGTTTCTATCAAAAAAAATATCATATGGAATATGGTAATTCAAGCCAAGCCAAAATAAAAATGTATAGACAAAGTTGTTGGATGTTCGATTACTACAATGACAAAGGATATTGAGGAAGAGTAACGTCCCCTGTCTAGCAAGTCCTAACATGACATGTCATTAGTTGTTTTTCATCATGGTCCCGAGGGCTAGCCAAGACTTTGCAAAGATCAGAGAGAGATTTTACATAGGCAATTTCATTTTCAAACCAATCAGAGTTGATTCAAAAGGGTTTCCCCATACTTAAAATTGATAGTAATTCAATCAGAGTCACTATTTTTTGCATCCTAGTATGGGACTTGTTGCGTCTTGTCGAGACCTTTCTAATGAGCTATCACGCATGGTTCTTCAATCTATTTGATATTTTAGTTTGATGTATGAAGATTTATAAAGTTTATTTAATAAAGTGACAATATATTAGAATACATTTTATTAAAAAGTCACTTTAATATATAAAGTACTTTATGTGCATCAAGTGGCAAGTATTATTTTAATGAAAAGTAATTTATCCCACATTTGTGAAATGAAAGGGAGGAACTAATTGAGAAAGAGTTTAAAAAAGGGTGATAGCTCACATGCCTAACATGCTTAGATATTTGTGACTATGGAAATATTGTGGAAAAATTTCTCTAGGGCTTGGAGGACACAAACCTTATAGGCTATCAATCTCGATGTCATTGAAAGATACGGTCTTGAGATTCACCTCTTGAGTTTCAAGGTGAATTCTAGAAAAAAAAATTTCATGGTGAGGGTTTTTTGATTGCTTTAATCCCATTTTGAATTTCCAATCTAGAGGGTCGAATAGCATATTTTCAGTGACAGAAGAGCTGGAATGAAATAAGAGGAATTGTGAGAAATTTTCATTGTTGTTCACTTCCAAAGTAGGCTATACCTTTGTCAAGTGTTTTTGGCTGTACCGATTAGCAAATTGTTGTGTGGTCATTATGAAAAGTTTGCATCTACATGAGGAGGACGACATGGCAACAACATTGAAGGAGTAAACATTGTTCAATCTATGACAGCATTTGGGTACCATACAAGTGCATAATCATTGCTAGGAAAGATGTACATGGCAGAGAATTAGTTTTGTGAAAAGTGAATAGACTAGACAATCACTGTGTCAACCTGAGAGAAGGGAGTGTAGTCTGGTAAATATCATTGCTACAACAGATAGTGTTGACATCTAGTTACTCGTTGGAGGTACTGACTCATTTCTTATGAATAATACAAGAGTTCTGGCTAGAAATTAAGACCACATGACACATCTAGAACCAAGGAAATCATATTTTAATACTGTATGTACTGCTGTAGTTAAGTTTATAAAGTTTGTTTCGATTTTGGTGATTGTTTGGTATAAATCTAAAAAATTAGGAACAAACTTTACTTGTGTTACATTGCTACTATTGTTGCGTGCATTCTCCGCTATGTCCTGTTCTTAATTTTAGAGGAAAGTCTAAAAGTTATCCACAAAAATAACATTACATCTGCATTGAAATATAAAAGCCATTAGTGATCTAATCTGCAAGCAAACTGTTGGACTTAATTACACTGAATGGAAAGGCTCAAAATTTACTAAAATGAGAAGGTTCCCTTACACCACCTCAATAGGATAAATAGAAATGAAATATGTGATAAGGGTAGCAACAACTCCATTGAAGCTAAAATTGGGAATTAGGAGAAGTCTCTGAAACAATGAGACAAGAACGAATAGACTTATTAAAACTATGCATCTTGGGATCAAGTAGCACAGTCTTCAGAAATCCCTCTAAACACGGTGGTCTCCAACAACTATAGCCAAAGTCCCAAAATAGCAAGCCAGACAACACAAGCAAACCTTGCGACAGGTCCTACCTCATGCAACTCAAAGAAACTAAACAATAAGATAACTGGAGTAGTGTGTTTTGAATAGGCTACCATAACCTTCACTTAACAAAGACACAAGATCCTATCACCGTTCTTAATCCCTAACATAATGAGAAATAGCAGAGAAATTAGAGCTACAGGTACCAACAATCCCCATGCAGTCAAAGTCTTGAATAAGGACAACAAAACCACCCTTGAAATAAACAAGGAAATCCGTGACAAACACTCATACAAGATAAAAGAACCAAATAACAACTAAAGCCTTAGGCACAACATACCCAAAGAATCCTCAAATCATTTACTCGGGTCAAATAAAGGATCTACTAACGATCATAGTTTCTATCAAAAAAAATATCATATGGAATATGGTAATTCAAGCCAAGCCAAAATAAAAATGTATAGCCAGAGTTGTTGGATGTTCGATTACTACAATGACAAAGGATATTGAGGAAGAGTGACAGCATGCAAACATGCCAAAGGAAGGTTATCAAAATAATTTTAGGATAAATACAGTCAAATGTATAGGCAAATAACTATTATATTTTATAATAATCAAAGCACTATAAAGCTAGAAAAAATCCCTATATAACATGGAAGGACAAACCATATAGAACTAAATCATTGCTGTCTCTCTCACTGAATTAAAATTCAAGTGTTGGGGCTACAAGTGTTGCAAATTCAGATAGCTCATGCCAAGTTCTACAGCATAAGAAATTCTCATACCAACCTTTTTCACATTTATTTTACATGATGTGACACGAAATTGTACGATCAACTGACAAAGAACTTCTTTCTCTGTATATTCTAAATTACACAACCTGGAAAGTAAAAATGTAGTGAAATATAGTTAGCATGGTACCAATTTGGCCAATAAAGTGTTTTTGAAACTCATCGTTTAAAATAATCTTTAACACAAAAATTTTTGATTGAATTCATAACTTCCAATTTTCAGCGGAAAGAGGAATTAAAAAACATACAGATGTGCTGAGAACTCTCTTTCGACCATTTCAAGAAGTAGGGATTACTTTGTTTTACATTTTCTTTTACCGTATTGGATAGTGACTATGGTGGCATTCTTATGAAGATAAAATACAAGTTTAAGCCTAATCATATATGCATGTGTTTCAGGAACATGTTCCTCAAGAGTAAGCATTGGGATTGTATGGTGACTTAATTATTTTCCACACATTTAATTATGGCAAATAAAGAGGTACTAAAAATGACATAGGTCAAATTAACCTAGCATGGAATCTTATAGAGCATAGCTAATCCTGTAAAGTGCATCTATATCTGCTTGTTGCTCAAACTGCATATTATCATTTGATTTGTTTTGCCCACTTCGTTACTACTACTAAGTTCAGTTAAAATTTGTCCACATGCAATAGGTTACACTAGAATTCTCATGAACAAAATATTCCATCCCTTACCATCAAAACTATCACATGTTCTATATGTATGACATTATCAACATGGTTTCATGTTTTACCTATTCAATATCAAAACAACAAATGATAACTATATTTTACATTTGGAAACAATGTCAAAATTTATTAATATCTTGAAATGAGCAATTTTTTAAAGAGTTCTTCAAAATCAAGGGACATCTAAATTAAGCATGAAAAATTAGCATTTGTAATGTCAAAAGTATATTAGAACCTTTAAAATATTTTTGCACACTTAGAACTACGCACATGGTGGACAATGAGTAAAAGACTAAAATAGGCAGTTCAAAATGAGGGAACCGTATTAATGCCAAACTTTTGTATCATTCTATAAATAATAGTTTCTTAGAATTGAAGCACGTGGCATTAAAAATAAAATTATTTATCAACTGAGTTAGCATCATGTCCCCAAGACACTTTAATCAGATAAGCTTGGTAGCATTGAGTAAGGTGGATATACTAGTCACCGTCAGTTAAGATGTTATTGTCTATGAATCTATCTAAGATCTGAAAGAAAATGTAATAGATTGGGCATTGGTTGCTCTAGCACCATATAAATTCTTCAAAAAATATGATGTTATCATTTTTCTGAGAATGAAAAAACTATACAATCATTTTATCTTTACCCTGTAGGATGGGAAGATCAAAGCTCTGATACCATTTGTAATGTCCCTTGTTTGGTTTAGGCCTATTTTAACCAGAATAATACTATATTTAATATTTCTATTTCCTAAACTGAATTGGAAAAGATATAATGATTTAGATCTATGTTATTCCATGGTTCAAGGTAAGGAAAGTTGTTCATTTATCAAACATATTAAGTAATTTGGTTTCTTTTACTAGTTCTAGTTCTAATCTAAGAACAATTCTGTTAGGACAGAGTCTAAGCATTAAATCAACATGCTTTCATTTTTAGCTAAGGTTTTTTTGATTGGTATCCCTTTTGTTTTATTCCTTTCAGTAATATTTGAATGTTGCGAGAACTTGAAACTTGAGTTAGAATGAACCTTTGAACTCATAACCTTGTTTGATCTAAGACAAACCCTAGGATGGGTAAAATATTGTCTTCTTAGAGACTTATCAGCAAAGAGGTATGTATTATTCAATGACACGGACTAGGAGGTCCATGGGACAATATTGGTGGTAACATTGACTACATAAGGTATGTGCTAGTATTTACCAAAACCCTTCCCCAATTCGGTACTATTAAATAAATAGTACACGTCAATCACTAGAACCAGTAGTGAAACATATAGCTAGGAAGGTCACCTATTAGGCACACATGTCTTTGGTTAACTCGCTACCATGATTGTGGGTTCTACACAACTTCTCAAAATCCTACTTTCCATAAAGAATCAAGTGACTTACTCAACATGATCAACTTAAGTTCAAACAGTTTATTGGAGATGAACAACACTTTCTCAGGTTATTTATTACTACTTGTCCCAAGCTTACTATTTTTAGTAAGATGCTAGCTTCATATTTTTAGTAAAATTCTATTATTAGTAAGTCTCAATTTTGACATTGATTGGTCAGATGGGGGATTTGGTGGAGTTGTCATTTTTAGGAGTTGTCATTTTTAGCAAGGAATTCTCAAAACCTCTATTTTTGGTAGTTATTCATAGCTTCAAGCTCCTCTCAACTAAGTTGTGTGACATTTAGAGTATCACGACTTTCTGGGAACAATTCTATTTCTAGCATAATAATATTCAGTAAATATTATATATGATAGGTCCTAGCCATAGTTCCCCTCATCTTCAAAGACCACAAGGTCCTAGTCAATGAGAAGTGCTTAGTGAAGTTCAAGATTGGAAGTTATCAAGATGAGGTACTTTGCGATATCATCCCCATGGATGCATGTCATTTTTTGTTGGGAAGGCCTTGGCAGTTCGACAGACATGCCATACATGATGGTCATGGTAATACTTATTCTTTGATAAAGGATGGAGTCCGACACAAGCAGAAGCCATTGAAGGAAACAAGAGAAAAGGTATGTAGTAATGCCAGAATATGTTTAGTTGATGGAAGAAAGTTCTTAAAAGGTATGAGATATGAGCATATGTGTTTTTCTCTAATTCCAAAAGCAGGTAAAGAAGAAATAGAAGATGTACCTGCAAAAGTTGTAGACTAGTTGGAGGAGTTTCAAGATATTGTTTCTCATAATGTACTTGATGGATTACTACCGGTGAGGAAGATCAGTCATCAGATGGACTTGATCCCTGGGGTTAGTTTTCCAAACAAGGAAACCCATAGAATGACTCCAATAGAGAGTGAGGAATTGAACAAACAAGTGCATGAGTTGTTGCAGAAGGGATTGATCTGAGAGAGCTTGTGTCCATGTGTTGTACCAGCGATATTAGCACCAAAGAAAAATGGAGAATGGAAGATGTGTATGGATTCTTGAGCTATCAATAAGATCACGGATGTGTATAGATTTTGAGCATTGAAACTCTCAACTTTCATGCTTATTCTTGAATATTTCGCTAGTGCAGCATTTCTCCTTTGTGTACAACATTTAAATCAGACCACACTTTGCTGATTATAGTCATAAAGAGCAGTATTTATTTCTTATTGCTCATTTTCCAAACACTTGGAGTTCACTTTAGTAAGCTTTGTGTTGTAAGCTTTGACAATTTGACCATAGATTTGGTCCAAGGCAATGAATCTTTCAATGCTATGGTCCCTGTTTTAGAGGGCCTTACACTTATAAAAGTGAGTTTTAGAACTGCTGTCAATTTTTTGATCAACCCACACATGATTTGCACTTTTTGTATATAGATGAGTTGGATAATTTCTTTATTCTAGAAAAAGAGTGGTTCTTTGTTGACAATAGTGTTAGTAATAACTGAGAGGGGGGGTGAATCAATGGCCTCAAAAATTAATCCTTAAATCAACCCTTAAAACTTATAACCACATATTATGCCTCTAGTTATCTTCTGTCCTACAAGATGAATGCCTTAAAATACTTATATCAATTTACTAATTATTGGATTGCTTTGTTAAACCTTCTTTTGTATGTTTACCGATAAGCAGTCAACTATTTACCGAAACACAGTAAATATGCAGAGTATACCAATCAATCCAGAATTGCATATGTGAAATGTAAAACAGTAAAGTAATGATACATAAACACATAACACATGGATTTTTAATGTGGAAACCCTGTTAAGGGAAAAACCACTCGGACCAGTACCCCAAATTTTCACTCTTCTAAAGTGAGCCTTGTTAAGAGCCAACCCTATTAAAGGTTACAAACACACTGTTAGGCATGACCTTGTTAGAGGATTTAAAAGATAGCTTGTCACCTAGTATCTAGAATCTAATGCTACCATCCTTGATCAAACACTCACTTGGCCTGTCAATAGGTATCGGGCATATCCAATGCTACTTTCTATGACCAAAATTTTTGATACTCCTTGCAATGTATCTCAAATGTAGAAGGATTTTAAGTCCTACTTGATTAAGAGACTTGATGCTTCAATGGTTAAACTGAAACATAACTAATCTGTTCATATATACAACTTAATTGCAGATTTTCAAATCTATTGTAAGTGCATTACCTCTTTGATCAATATAATCAATTATACCTTAGCACCACACTGTTCTACTCTATGATGTTGTCTCACTATTCGTCGATGTCTACAGAATCTAGCTCTTTCCTCTAGCTTGTTGATTAGGACTGAAAGAAGACTTTCTTCTCCTTCAAATTCTCTTTAGCATCTTTCCTCTTTTCTATTTTCACCCCACAATTCGTAATGAATTGGGTTTGTCTCTATATAGACATGATTTCCCTTTTTCTTGGCTTTCTTCATTCTTGTCATGCTCCACAATTCTCACCAATAGATTTAAAGCAAACTCCAGTTTTATCTCTAAGAGATCTTCTTGCCAACTGGATAAAGCAGCTTTAAATCAATTACATATCTTCGGCTTTATCTGGATGATAAAAACAATGATAAGTATTGGTTAAGTCTATCTTTAGCTCTTGACAGCTAAGCATTTTATCATTTTCTAAACTCTTTGTTTTTTCGTTCAACTCTTCAGTTAGTCATCGGTGATAACTAATTGTTCTGTCGGTGTGACTTCAGTTGTCATTGGGATCTCCTTCCTTGTCTTTTCTGTCAGGTAACACTGTAATATTGTCCATCGAGTTACACTGTTTTTTTCTCTTCGGGAAACACTGTAAATTTTCTCATCGGTAATGTTGTGCATTTGCTCGTCAGGTAACACTGTGACTTTGTTCTTTTATTCTGACCGTCGGTGTGCATTCCATCGGTGTATATAGTCACTTTGTGAATACTTGACTTATATGCATTACTAAAAGCATATCCTTTGATTCATTGGTTCCTTGAAGTCTTTAGAAGTATTTCCATGACCATACAGACTATATCAAGTTGACATCAATGACAATACAATACATTAATTGATTTAATGCCTTGCATGATCATCAACTTAACATCTTCAAACATTCAATTAGTTACATGTCATCAGATAGATGATAAAGGAGATTTGATCATAGGAGGTGTCTTCTCAGCTACTCTCATACTCATGACTTCTATGTACCTAGGGAGATTTCAAATGTTTCATTGTTGTCCTAATATTGTCACATCGCTTTTTGTAACCCCGTTCTTTGCAAAGTTTGTGTTGAGAGATTTCGTGGCTAAATTTAAGTTATTCTCTACTTCCACATGGAGGATTTAAGGTTATTGTAGTCACTTCATTATGTTATTGATCACAAAGGCATAAATTGGTTAGTTAATTTTGAGGTTAGTCATGTAAATATCTTCCTTGCTAGCCTCTTGGTAGTGATAGACACTTCTCTTGTTTTGGACATCAAGAGGTGATATACTGAGGAGTATGGTTTGGGGCTAAGCAAATCAGTCCAAGGAATACATAGTATGTAATGTTTGCATCGTAACAGGAAAGGTCATAGAAAGGACATTGTTCAGATCTGCATCCTTGTAGTATATATATTAAAGAATCATTGTTAAAAAAAATATTGGGAAGCCAAACATTGAATCTATGCTCAGTTGGAAGAAAATGATTATGGATAGAATTATGGATCAAGTTTTCAAATGATTATAAGTATGATAAAAATATGTTCAACTATAAAAGTTCATATTGAAAAATAATCGCATTCATGAAATATTTGTAATGTCCCCATTTTTAGGCACATGGGATTAGCTTATTTATGTGACCCTCGCAAGCTATTTGGGATGTTGGAGGGGGTCTTGTGGTAGATCCAATAGTCTATTTCCACTCTAGAGGTTAGTGATGCCAGGATTGCTCTTTGTTTGGGTCAAATTGACAGAATTACTATTAATAGTAAGTGTTTATTTTGGGTGATCATCATGATTTTTATTTATAGCATGGTGCCTATACATTGGTATCAGTGGAATTCTGGATTCATTTGTAGAGCTTCCAGTTTGAGGGACTTACTAATTTTAGTAAATCTATTTCTGGTAGTGTATATTTATGGCAGGGTGTCCGAGCAGTTGTCTTGCCAAAACAGAGCGTTTGGGTTAGCTTGGGTTGATGATTTTATTAATTAAATATATTATGAGCTCATTTAATAAAGTTAAGTCATTAATTAACTATAATGACTTATATTTAAATGTTATGTCATGTAATGTGAAGAAATATAATGAAGTATTATATTTCAACGGAAAAGTTATGCAAGTCAAATGTTTTAATGACATAGTGTTTTAAGTTATGAAAATGTGTTGAAGAAGCTAGGGATTTGATTTCTCTTTGGGAGGTTATAAAAGACATGGAGTAAATTGAATTCATTATTATGTGTTCATATTTTCAGCTAGTGAATTTGGCTTCAAGGGTTTCGGTAATTTGGCTCAGAGAATTGCAAATTCTTTGATCGCTTTCAGCACTTTGAACTAGTGAATGCTCCCAACGAATTGTGAATGCATTAATTGTTGATCTTGGTGATTTCTTGTTGAAATTTGAGAGTGAATAACTAAGTCGCAAGCTGGTTATTTTAATTGCTTTGATGAATAGGGAGCAGTACCAAACAATGGCGTAAGTATTGATGTTGTCCGCTATCCTTGACTCTTCTACAAGCCACGGCTAGTTGCTGGTGCAGTGGTATAAGCGTCACACATATGATGAGCCGCTAATTGTCTTGAAAGAAGTTGTGGTCGGTCCTTAAAGAAAAAGGTGGGAGGGTCACAGGTTTTTAAAAATGTGCAATTTCTCTCCTATGCATGCTACAATTAATATTGAATATGTTGATTTCAAAATCAAACTTTGAGAATGAATTTCAGAATTCGGAGAGTTGTAAATTTCAGCAATGTTTACTTAAGAGTTGAATAGTTTTGTAATGCATTTTAATTATTTGGAAAAGATATCAAAATTATATATATTTCTGAAATAATTAAACAAAAGAATCAAATTCCAGCACTGAGTTTCTTTGCAGTCAATTTAAGGGTTAGAGCCAGGTAGGCTCTTTACATGGTTGAATATTAAAACATATAATAAATGTTTAAAGTCATAGTAAACATTATCTACCAAGGCGCCTACAAATAGTGACCTTGAAAGAATTTTCAAATTGAAGTTTTGTAGTTTTGAAGGACTATTGCAGCAGTTGAACAAAGTCAACAGTTCAATAAAGCTGATGTCAGAAATGTCAAGCTAGAAGAAATAGAAAATTTATTTGATGAGGTTAACAAAAGAGATGAATATTTAGAGGAAAAGATGAAGAAATATTAAGAGGAAAAAAGTTTACATCAGAAAGAGACATAAAATTTGAAAGAAGAATTAGAAGTTAAAGAAATTGGAATGTGATGCTTCATGTGACAGATAAGATTTGTGTACTTCATTTCGTAAGATTGATTTTTCTTAAATTATTTGTCATAAATAATTTCAAAGTGAATATGGTAAAATATTTGATTATGCAAATGTTGCTAGTTGTTTTAAAGATAGTTTGCAAACTCTACAAGTACTCTATATTTTAGTTTGACAAGTTTTTACATATTTAACTCACATTTTTATAGATTAAAATCTACCATTTACAAACAACATTATTTTAAGGTGAAGAGAAGATTCCAGATGTGTCGGTAATGTCATTATTTTGTGAAATCAAAGGTTTCTTACTTCCAATCAGTAGAAATAATGAGGTACTTGATATTTTTCATTTTTCATGTGTTCAAACCTTCATACATTTAGGAATTATGCACAACCATAAGGAGCGGTTTATTTGAAATAAGGAGTGATATATTTGAAATAAGGAGTTGTCTATTGGATGTGTTTGGCCACAGCTTGGAACTGGGGAGAGAGAATATACAGTCCACATCTCACAAGACTGAATCGGCCCAACCTCTCACCAATCTGCTACCTCTGACTTTTGTAGGACCCAATGTAATGAAACGACCCAATTTGCAGGACATGGCCATGGCAACAAAATTTGTTGGACACCAAACGTCCAATTCAAAGTGCATGTAAACTATATTGAATTAATAATTCAATCAGTGTAGCACATAACAAAACCCTTCTTCCACAGTTTTGAATAATTCACCAAGTTGTAAAAGCATAGAATGAATCCTCTGCATTCGAAAATCTCATATAAGAGCTAAGACTTCCCCAAGAAGGCTCAATATTTAATGTCTTCAACAATAATCTTCAAATAAATTAAAGCACATCTTCCTTCCAACTTAGGATATGTGAAACAATAATTATATTCAACTTTAATAATAAAGTCTCATATAAACATAAGATATCATTAAACATTAATGATATAACTTATAACTCCATGATTGATTAAATAAGGAAGACTTAATTAAACACATCGATCCAACTCCAAATCATATGGAACACTTAACACTGGATTCCACCATCCAAAAATAGAAACTGGCACAAGGTGACTTACCCAAAATAGTAAGTCCTGACCAAGAGGACCTCAAAACAAAGCATTAGCCCATGAGGGTTGAAATTCAAACAATTTGTGCCAAGTTCTACAACATATGCAATATTCGTACCAACCTTTTTTCACTCTTTTTGCATGATGTGACTGAGAATTTCTTCATCAGTTCACATAATGCAGAACAAAGAACCTCTTTCTATGTATATTCTAAATTACATAACATAAATCAATAAATAGTAACCTAGTTTTAAATAAATATCAACCTGAAATGCAAAAATGAAGTGAAAGACTAGAGAAAGAGCTTATGAAGGAAGAAATGAATATTAAAAAGACAATAATGAAGATTAAACCAATCAAAACTAGAAACAATTACAAAGTAGGTGTAAATCACTAGGTAAGTGTGGTGGCATGATTATTGATAGATAAATTAAATATAATTGAGGTTAAGGAAGATGGTAAAATAGAACTAGAGAGCCCTGAGCTCTTTTCTTTAAAAAAAATTAGGCATTAGTGTGTCTCTCAAAATTTGATCTATTTATGGCTGGAGGGAGTTATTGGAAGGAGCCAAAACAAAATGAGGAACAATTATTGGCATATTCTAGAATAAGTGAAGTTGGTAGGTTAAAGGGTTCTATATTTGAAAGTTATTTGCAGGTATTCTTACCATTGGTATATTGGCATGTTTTATTTCTTAGATGTAATGCAATGTTGTTATTAGTCCCTGATTAAATATATTATAACATGTTTAACTATTTAATTGAAAATAATCAGCATGTCTAAAAGTACATATTAGCGTTCTACAAGGGCATCAATAATATAGGCCACTCAGAGACCAAAAGGGAGAAAGCAAAAAATTATCTTAATGGGTAGCACCCAAGTATTTAAGAGGTAAGTTTGGTCAGAATGATTTCCATAGAAGATGCTTATCAATTTTCCACAAAGCTAGTACAAAAGCTATAGAAAAAATCTCAAATCACTCTAAAAGAAAGAGGTTTTAGAGGAAGCTCTAGTGAAGGAGATTATGAAGGAACAAATGAAGACCAAAATAACAATAACAAAGATACCACAAATCTATAATGCCCAATAATTGAAACACAAAATTGGACTTCTCACAACATATGTAGTCTAATCAAAACATAACTAATATGCTTTTTTTTTTAAAAATAGTGACATACTACATTAATTAAAGCAACGTAGTATCATTTACCTAAAATTTATGAAGACAATACATCTAACTTGATCAATAAGATTGATTACAACATTCAAACAACAAATGTGTCAAAAACTTTCATACCTGAGTTTCTATCTCATTCTTCTATGTTGTGCTCTTGTCCCAAGTACTTGTCCCTACATATAGGGCTACAAAACTAGATGTATAATATATGATCCATTAGTAGTTAGATAGATGAACATAAAGATAATTCCCTCATTAATATACTAGATTAAAAAATAAGGGAGCACTCACCTTAAAATTTGAAAGGGGAAAGGAGTCAAGGAGACAGGAAGAAAGAGAAAACCAATCTTATCTCAATGCTTTAAGGATAAGTTACCAAGGTCTTTTCAAGATAACCATTATATAGCTCTCAAAAAGTTACATTCCCATTAAAACAATTTTTCTCTTTAATTACTTAATGAACTTCTTAACCAAATACCATAAAGTGTCAATCAAAAATAAATTTCATAAATAGATGTATGATTATCATTAGATGTATTCCAATAGAAAAATAATAACAAAAGCAATGCTCTCCTCCCTTCCAAATGACATCATGAGACCTCTGAGGTCCTAGCAAACCCCTAAGCAAGTAAAATCACTATATATCATTATGATCAATGGCGAGCTTCATTTCCATGACACAACAACTCAATAGACAGGTTATCCATTAAGAACCCTAGCCACTCTAACAAACTTCATCCTAGACATCATTGTGTTAATACTTTCCCTACCATATTGATATGACCTTCCATAATAACAATCTTAATCATGTTACATATTTATGCTACGCATTCTAAATAAACATAATGATAATATCCAATGAAGGTAAAGAGTCCCATCCTTTATTTACATTATTCCTTTCAAAACTAATAGCTAATAATCATATTAGGAGAGTAAGCATTAATAATATTATAACAACTTTGAAAGAAAATATTGTCATGACATATAACATTGATTATAATAGACTACAAAATTTACACAAGATCCCTAATGTTCAATGATTAAAATCTATACTTAAGAAAGTGACTTATCCATGGAACTTCTAAAATAAGAGCTAGACATAATTATCCCACTAGATAATTCAAACACAAGTATTTATAATCTATAATACAATCAATTCCTCAAACCCCTCTCTTATTAATTTATAGATTAATTATATTTCATTTTAGATTTGATAAATTTATGATTAAAAATAATATAAACATCAACTAGTAATTATAATTAAGCTAAGATAAATCACTAATAAGAGAAAAATGAATATGTTTACAATAACTTCAAACTACCCAAGTCAAACTATTAACTCTATAAATGAGACTATTCTATAAGGCATTGAGAAAGGAATGACAATTGAATTTTCCATCATAACATAAAAGAATTCATAGATAAGTTAGTGTAATTAAAATATTATTTACCATTTCATGCAACTATTATTCTCTAATCTATAACCCATGAGTGGGCATCAATCACATTGGTGAAATGAAAGGGAGGAACTAATTGAGAAAGAGTTTAAAAAAGGGTGATAGCTCACATGTCTGACATGCTTGGATATTTGTGAATGGAAATATTATGGAAAAAATCTCTATGGCTTGGAGGACACAAACCTTATAGGCTATCAATCTTGATGTCATTAAAAGATACGGCCCTGAGACTCACCTCTTGAGATTCAAGCTGAATTCTGGAAATTGTTTTTTCATGGTGAGGGTTTTTTGATTGCTTTAATCTTGTTTCCCATTTCCATTCTAGAGGGTTTGAATAACATATTTTTAGTGATAGAAGAGCTGGAATGAAATAAGAGGAATTGTGAGAAATTTTCATTGTTGTTCACTTCCAAAGTAGGTTGTACCTTTGTCAAGCATTGTTGGTCGTACCAATTAGCAAACCTGTGTGTGGTCATTATGGAAAGTTTACATCTGCATGAGAAGGATGAACTGACATCAGCATTGAAGGAGTAAACATTGTTCAATCTATGACAGCATTTGGGTACCATACAAGTGCATAATCATTGCTAGGAAAGACGTACAAAGCAGAGAATTAGTTTCGCGAAAAGTGAACAGACTGGACAATCACTGTGGCAACCTGAGAGAAGGGAGCATAGTCAGGTAAATATCATTGCTGCAGAAAATAGTGTTGATGGCTGGTTACTTGTTAGAGGTACTGACTCATTGCTGATGAGTAATACAAGAGTGTTGGCTAGAAATGAAGACCACAAGAAAAATCTAGAACCAAGGAAATCATATTTTAATAGTTTATGTACTATTGTAGTTAAGTTTATAAAGTTTGTTCTGATTTTGGTGATTGTTTGGTATAAAACTAAAAATTCAGGAACAAACCTTACTTGTGTTACATTTCTACTATTGTTGTGTGCATACTCAGCTATGTCCTGTTCATAATTTCAAAGTAAAGTCAGAAAGTTATCCACACAATAACATTACATCTGCATTGAAACAATAAAGCCATCAGTGATCTAATCTGTAAGAAAACTGTTCAACTTAATTACACTGAGTGGAAAGGCTCAAAATTTACTAGAACAAGAAGGTGCCCTTACACCACCTCAATAGGAGAAATAGAAATGAAATCTACGATAAGGGTAGCAGCAACTTCATTGAAGCTGAAATTGGGAATTAGGAGAAGTCTCCAAAACAATGAGACAAGAAAGAATAGACTTATTAAAACTACGAGTCTCGGGATCAAGTAGCACCCTCTTCAAAAATCCCACTAAACATGGTGGTCTCCAACAATTACAGCCAAACTCCCAAAATAGCAAGCCAGACAACACAAGCACACCCCACGACAAGTCATACCTCATGCAGCTCAAAGAAACTAAACAATAAGATAACTGAAGCAGTGTGTTTTGAATAGGCTACCAAAACGTTAGCTTAACAAAGACACAAGATCCTATCACCATTCTTAATCCCTAACATAATAAGAAATAGTACAAAAATAAGAGCTACAGGTCATTCTAGAAATTATTTACTTAGGTCAAATAAAGGATTTACTAACGATCATACTTTATATCAAAAAAAACATCATAGGGAAGATGGTAATTCAAGCCAAGATAAAAGAAAAAGGTATAGCCAGAGTTGTTGGATGTTTGATTACTACAATGACAAAGGATATTGAGGAAGAGTGTCAGCACGCAAACCTGCCAAAGGAAGGTTATCAAAATAGTTTTAGGAGAAATACAGTCAAATGTATAGGAAAATAACTATTGTATTTTATAATAATCAAAGCACTATAAAGCTAGAAAAAAGCCCTATATAAGATGCAAGGACAAACCATATACAACTACATCATCACTGTCTTTCTCACTTAATTAAAAGTCAAGTGTTGGGGCTACAAGTGTTGCAAATTTAGACAACTCATGCCAAGTTCTACATCATATGCAATGTTCATACCAACCTTTTTGCACATTCATTTTGCATGATGTGACACAAAATTGTACGATCAACTCACAAAGAACTTCTTTCTCCGTATATTCTAAATTACACAACATAAATCAATAAATAGTAACCTAGTTTTAAAGAAATATCAACCTAAAAAGTAAAAATAAAGTGAAAGATAGTTAGCATGGTAAAAATTTTGCCAATAAAGTGTTTTTGAGACTCATCGATTAAAATAATCTTGAAAACAAAAAAGTCTGATAATATTCATAACTTCCAATTTTCAGCGGAAAGAGGAGTTAAAGAACATACAAATTTGTCGCAAACTCTCTTTCGATCATTTCAAGAAGTAGGGATTACTTTTTTTTTTACATTTTCTTTAACCGTATTGGACAGTGATTATGGTGACATTCTTATGAAGATAAAATACAAGTTTAAGCCTAATCATATATGCATGTGTTTCAGGAACATGTTCCTAAAGAATAAGCATTGGGATTGTATGATTAATTAATTATTTTCCACACATTTAATTATGGCAAATCAAGAGGTACTAAAAATGACATAGGTCAAATTAACCTAGCATGGAATGTTATAGAGCATAGCTAATCCTGTAAAGTGCATCTATATTTGCTTGTTGCTCAAACTGCATATTATCATTTGATTTGTTTTGCCCACTTCATTATTACTACCAAGTTCACTTAAAATTTGCCCACATGCAATAGTTGACACTGGGCTTCTCGTGAACGAAAACATCCATCTCTTACCATCAAAACTATCACGTGTTCTATATGTATGATATTATCAACATGGTTTTGTGTTTTCCCTATTCAATATCAAAACAAAAAATGATAACCAAATTTTACATTTGGAAACAATGTCAAAATTTATTAATATCTTGGAATGAGCAATTTTTTAAAGAGTTCTTCAAAATCAAGGGACATCTAAATCAAGCATGAAAAAGTAGCATTTTTAATGTCAAAAGTATATTAAAACCTTTAAAATATTTTTGCACACTTAGAACTAAGCACATGGTGGAAAATGAGTAAAAGAATAAAATAGGCAGTTCAAAATGAGGGAACTATATTAATGCCAAACTTTTGTATCATTCTATAAATAATAGTTTCTTACAATTGAAGCATGTGGCATTAATAATAAATTCTCATATAAACATAAGATATCAGTAAACGTTAATGATATAACTTATAACTCAACGATTGGCTAAATAAGGAAGACTTAATTAATTACAATGATCCAACTCCAAATCATATTGAACACTAAACACTCAATTCCACCATCCAAAAATAAAAACTGGCATGAGGTGACTTACCCAAAATAGTAAGTCCTGACCCTAAAAAAAAGCATTAGCCCACGAGGGTCGCAATGATGGCCTAAAAATCTTGTCCCACAGACAAGTACTAAATCGGGGACATCACACTGCATTTCTCACTTAATTGAAAATCAAGTGGTGGAGCTACAAGTGTTACAAATTCAAATAGTTTGGGCGAGGTTCTACAGCATATGTAATATTCATACCGACTGTTTTTCACTCTTTTTGCATGATGTGGCTGAAAATTGTTCGATCAGCTTACATGATGCGAAACAAAGAACCTTTTTCTGTATATTCTAAATTACATAACATAAATCATTAAATGGTAACCTAGTTTTAAAGAAATGTCAATCGGAAATGTAAAAATGAAGTGAAAGACGACTATAAATATTAAGAACAAAACCAATTTCCTAATATTTTTAGACCCTAAGCACAAGTGTGTGGAATTTAATTACCTTACTACCCATCATTGGATTGCTCTTTTGAGGGCTCAATCCAGTAGGATTTCAAATGCCTAAATCAGTTGTCACAAGTTCTCCTTGTGAATAAATGTTACAAAATACATCATTTCCTACTTGTTCTGTATTTTCCTCATTTCTATTGTTTCTTGAAGATTATAAAATGTGAAATAAACTCAAAATAACAAACCACAATAACTAACAATATGCAGCTACTTGCCTTTCCATTCCCTTAAGCTACTTGAAAGGTTTTACAACATCCTTGACTTTGGCATCGTAGAGGCTTTTTTTCTATCTAGCAAATCCATCTAATTTATCTTGATTGGCAGAATTAGAAAATGCTAATCTTCTAATCCTAGAACTCCCCTGTAATGTCTCGAAGGTGGGATGGCCCCATGAAGCTACCTGCACCACACTCAATCTATACGACGTCCACTTTTGGTACCTCCCGAAGGTGAAATGGCCCCAATAAACTACCTCCATGCAGCCCTTAGTTTGTACGGTGTCTCTTACTGTACCTGTACAATGATGAGAGGTTGTATGGTGTATGAACACTACTTACACCCATACTGTATAATGTCCCCATTTTGGGGCACATTATTTCATGCCCGATAGCTAGCCTTTCATCATGCTATGGTGGGCTAACTAAGGCTTGGCAAGTGATCAGAGGGATGTGTGGCCCTGGTGTTTTCAGTTTCAGGCCAATCAAGTAAGTTTCTACAAGGTTTCCAGGGTACTTACTATTTATAGTAAGTCGGCAGAACTTAGTTTTCCTGGCATTTCAGTAGTGGACTTGGAGCACCTCACCGAGATATTTCCAGCAAGCTATAACACATCCTCATTAGAGTTTGTTTGGCCCTCTGTTTTAATGCCAGAAGATTCCTACTTTCTTTTATTATGTCACTTTAAACCCAACGTTATGTTTGGTTTAAAGTAATTAGGCTACCATAATGTTCACTTAACAAAGACACAATATCCTATCACCATTCTTAATCCCTAACATAATGAGAAATAGCAGAGAAATCAGAGCTACAGGTCATTCCAAAAATCATTTACTCAGGTCAAATAAAGGATTTACTAATGATCATAGTTTATATCAAAAAAAACATCATGTGGAAGATGGTAATTCAAGCCAAGAAAAAAGAAAAAGGTATAGCTAGAGTTGTTGGATGTTTGATTACTACAATGACAAAGGATATTGAGGAAGAGTGTCAGCACGCAAACCTACCAAAGGAAGGTTCTCAAAATAGTTTTAGGAGAAATAGAGTCAAATGTATAGGCAAATAACTATTGTATTTTATAATAATCAAAGCACTATAAAGCTAGAAAGAAGCCCTATATAAGATGCAAGGACAAACCATATATCGTCACTGTCTTTCTCACTTAATTAAAAGTTGAGTTTTGGGGCTACAAGTGTTGCAAATTCAAACAGCTTGTGCCAAGTTCTACATCATATGCAATGTTCATACCAACCTTTTTTTACATTCATTTTGCATGATGTGACACAAAATTGTACGATCAGCTCACAAAGAACTTCTTTCTCCATATATTCTAAATTACACAACATAAATCAATAAATAGTAACCTAGTTTTAAAGAAATATCAACCTGAAAATTAAAAATGAAGTGAAAGATAGTTAGCATGGTACAAATTTGGCCAATAAAGTGTTTTTGAAACTCATCGATTAAAATAATCTTAAACACAAAAAAGTCTGATAGCATTCATAACTTCCAATTTTCAGTGGAAAGAGGAGTTAAAGAACATACAAATGTGTTGAGAACTCTCTATCGATCATTTCAGGAAGTAGGGATTACTTTGTTTTATATTTTCTTTAACCATATTGGACAGTGACTATGGTGGCATTCTTATGAAGATAAAATACAAGTTTAAGCCTAATCATATATGCATGTGTTTCAGGAACATGTTCCTCAAGAATAAGCATTGGGATTGTATGATGACTTAATTATTTTCCACACATTTAATCATGGAAAATCAAGAGGTACTAAAAATGACATAGGTCAAATTAACCTAGCATGGAATGTTATAGAGCATAGCTAATCCTGTAAAGTGCATCTATATCTACTTGTTTCTCAAACTACATATTATTATTTGATTTGTTTTGCCCACTTCGTTACTACTACTACTAAGTTCACTTAAAATTTTCCCACATGCAATAGTTGACACTAGGCTTCTCATGAATGAAAACATCCATCTCTTACCATCAAACTATCATGTGTTCTATATATATGACATTATCAACATGGTTTCATGTTTTACCTATTCAATATCAGAACAACAAATGATAACCAAATTTTACATTCGGAAACAATGTCAAAATTTATTAATATCTTCAAATGAGCAATTTTTTAAAGAGTTCTTCAAAATCAAGGGACATCTAAATCAAGCATGAAAAAGTAGCATTTGTAATTGCAAAAGTATATTAAAACCTTTAAAATATTTTCGCACACTTAGAACTAAGCACATGGTGGACAATGAGAAAAAGACTAAAATAGGCAGTTCAAAATGAGGGAACTGTATTAATGCCAAAATTTTGTATCATTCTATAAATAATAGTTTCTTACAATTGAAGCATGTGGCATTAATAATAAAGTCTCATATAAACATAATATATCATTAAACATCAATGATATAACTTATAACTCAACGATTGATTAAATAAGGAAGACTTAATTAATCACAATGATCCAACTTCAAATCATACTGAACACTGAAATCCACCATCCAAAAATAGAAACTGGCACGAGGTGACTTACCCAAAATAGTAAGTCCTAACCCTGAAAAAAAAGCATTAGCCCATGAGGGTCGCAATGATGGCCTAACAATCTTGTCCCACAGACAAGTGCTGGATCGGGGACATCACACTGCATTTCTCACTTAATTGAAAATCAAGTGGTGGAGCTACAAGTGTTACAAATTCAAATAGTTTGGGCCAAGTTCTACAGCATATGCAATATTCATACCGACCATTTTTCACTCTTTTTGCATGGTGTGGCTGAAAATTGTTTGATCAGCTCACATAATGTGGAACAAAGAACCTCTTTCTCTATATATTCTAAATTACATAACATAAATCATTAAATAGTAATCTAGTTTGAAAGAAATATCAACCTGAAATGTAAAAATGAAGTGAAAAATGACTATAAATATTAAGAACAAAACCAATTTCTTAATATTTTTAGACCCTAAGCACAAGTGTGTGGAATTTAATTACCTTGCTACCCATCACTGGATTGCTCTTTTGAGGGCTCAATCCAGTAGGATTTGAAATGCCTAAATCAGTTGTCACAAGTTCTCCTAGTGAATAAATGTTACAAAATACATCATTTCCTACTTGTTATGTATTTGCCTCATTTCTATTATTTCTTGAAGATTATAAAATGTGAAATAAACTTAAAATAACAAATCATGATAACTAACAATATGCATCTACTTGCCTTGTCATTCCCCTTAGCTACTTGAAAGGTTTCACTACATCCTTGACTTTGGCATCGTAGAGGATTTTTTTCTATCTCGCAAATCTATCTTGTTTATCTCAATTTGCAGAATTATAAAATGCTAATCTTCTGATCCTAGAACTCCCCTATAATGTCCTGAAGGCAGGATGGCCCCTTGAAGCTACTCGCACCACACCCAGTCTGTACGATGTCCACTTTTGGTACCTCCCAAAGGGGAAATGGCCCCAATAAACTACCTCCATGTAGCCCTTAGTTTGTACGGTGTCGTGAAATGGCCCCAATAAACTACCTCCATGCAGCCCTTAGTTTGTACGGTGTCTCTTGCTATACCATTATAGTGATGAGAGGTTGTACGGCATATGAACACTACTTACACCCATACTGTGTAATGTCCCCTTTTTGGGGCACATTATTTCATGCCTGATAGTTAGCCTTTCATCATGCTTCAGTGGGCTAACTGATTCTTGGCAGGTGATCAGAGGGATGTGTGGCCTTGGTGTTTTTAGTTTCAGGCCAATTGGGTAAGTTTCTACAGGGTTTCCATGGTACTTACTATTTATAGTAAGTTGGCAGAACTCACTTCTTCTGGCATTTCAGTAGTGGACTTGGAGTGCCTCACCGAGAGTTTTCTAGCAAGCTATCACACACCCTCATCAGATTTTGTTTGGCCCTCCATTTTAATGCCAGAAGATTCCTACGTTATTTTATTATGTCACTTTATACAGGAAGGAGTTATGGAGCATGTGAGCATAGGTGTGGTGGGACTATCTCCTACCACGCTATTATGGCATAATGACATCCATTACTTGAGGGGAGAAAAACATAGATGAAGGCCATTAATGTCGCAGGGCATTCTTTTCATATTTGGTGGGATGATATCTCACAATGTGTTGTGTTTGATAGTGAATGTACCTTGTTCTTTGCTTCCACTCTTTGTATTTCACGTGCTTCATCTATGTTTCTATATTTTCCTTTTTTTACAAAAATGTCTACCGAGAGCATTCCTAAATGTCTCAGCATCTTCCCCTGTGTTGATAGATGTTCATACCTAGTTCTAAAACTCTCATATTTTTGCTCCAGTTTAGAGGACATTGGCAAAGAATATGGATTCAGATCTGCCATTTGATTTTTGATCTATTTTGTGCATAAGTTGGGAATCATGGAGCTGCAATATTTGCTAATTTTGAGCCTCAATTGGAAGTTTTGAAATAGGTGAATGGTTTTGGATCCATCTTCAAATAACTCTTTGAAATTCTGAGGTAAGATTTGACACAAATTCCTTATTCTCCATCTATATGGATCTTGTTTAAGTAGATTTTAAAAAAAATAAAAAAAATTTGGTATCAAAACTTATTTAGTTTTTTACTGTAAATATATTCAGCAATTAGAAACCTTGTCTTCAATGAGTCATTATTTTAAAGAAATTAATTATTTCAAGTTTTAAACCTAGAAATTTATATTAGATTATATTCTTTGTAACTTTATTTCATGTTTTACTATTACTTTATAGTGAGGCAAAACTTTAACCTCATTAAATTTGAAATCTTAATCCATAGAAGAGTGCACACCTATTGTACCAAATATATATAGATCTGAGATATTAAATAAAAAGTATTATAGGCATATACAGAGCCTTATTTACATTTAAGTGAAAAATTTAATAGCTATGATGAAATTGGGCGTCTGGAATGAACTGTCTTTCAGATCAATAAGTGAGATAGGGTACAGAGAAATTTGATTGCACTTGGTTTAGATATTTAAAAAATAAACATATGGATTCTCTTCTACACTTCTTCCCCTTTCTGAAACATATTAAAGTTTTAAAATTGGTTAGCGTATGTGAAAGCTATGAGTATTTAATGACAGTTGATGCTAAATAGTCAACTGCCCATGTTGTAAGTCTTTGACATAGCAATATGTTATCTTTTAATTTTTGTCTTCGACTTCATGCTTTATTTGATTGGTATGTTTGTAATTCATGGTTATTGTATTGTTGTTGTATAATACAATACCATTTCCCTGAGAAGTTATTAGAATATATCTGCTGGTTACTAGAGTATATTCGTTGGTTAATATTGTTGGATCGAATGTTTATTTGCATGTATCTATTTCTATAAATCTGCATATGATTTATTTAAGAAAATTGAAGAGATGGTCGGTTAGGTTCACTGTGGTATCAGAGCTAGCTTTCCTGCCAACCTATGGAGTTATTCAGATTTCATAATCAAACTCAATCAAGTAAGTTCATTATTCCAGCAATGGTTTATAGACTTGAAGAAATTGATAGTTTCAGAATTCAGAGTTTCTTGTTATTATAATACATTAGAGGGATTCCTATCAAAAATTTGGGTTGTCTTTGAAAGGAGAAATTATACCATCACAGGGATCTTTCATTCTGGTTATTGCTACAGATAAACACGTCTCCCTTCCCTCTCTCTATATATGTTCTATTTTGGAATAGTTTTATAGATAGGGACATATTGGAATCATTTGGTATTGGGTGTGAGAGTCTACGTTTACAACAACCCGTAAGGAGAAAAGGGAGGTAACACTCCACAGCATTACATAGAATCTTTCTACATATTCTGGATATTATTGTGAATAGTTACGTAGCATATCAGATCATTCCGGACTTGACTGTATTTCAAGACAGCCGTGTGGATTGGAAGTTACTCCTGTTAGTAACCGACATATATACTGGCCTCTGAATAGCCACGACCAGTGATTTGAAGAGATGACTGTTGATTTGAAGAGTTAGTTACAAGAAGATGTTGGGTGTAGATGACATATCTGGAGCAGAAACGACCAACATCAGCAGTAGATAGATGTCACATTGCCTTCAAATCATCTGGAGAAGAAATGTTATACACAGCAAGGAGGAGTGAAACTATGGTGGGAGTTTGGCATGCTCATTACAATTTGCATCTAAGCAGTGTCAAGCAAGTAGAAGGAGAGAACGGTTAGAGCAGTCGTGCATTGATTCAACATGCACTATCATTCCTGAATGCCAAGTTGGGTTGGCCATATAGCCCAAGTGAAAGTCATGTACTGGCTAAATACACATTGCAGGATTGACTCTTTATAACATTATTGTTCAACCTGATTGTAATGGATGTCAAACCAACTTATTAAAAGTCATGGCTTAGAAAGTATTGTGGATACTAAATTAGTAAATTGTGGAAACTATAGTTCAGAGTATTAAAGTTCTTCTACCGGGCCTCTTATGCACAGAACTTTAATAAAGAGCACAGGAAGTCATAGTGTATGTGGTAGGAGATAGAGATTTGTGACCCCTCATTGATTAGTGTCATGGTTTTTCAAAAAGAACAACCCACACGATAGAGGAATTACCGTGCGAGCTACAAGAGACAAATGACTGCATATAGACACCTACAAGAGTCATCTGTTCCACACCCGTGAACGCCTGTAGAGAGTGAGTTGTGACATGTGGATGTCGTGAGATGCTTGGAGCATAGCAGAGGTGGCCACAAAAGGAAGGTGTCATCTTCACGAGCTTACAACAAACTGTAGACGTATTACAAAAATTTGAGAAAATATGGGTTGAGCCGAGATTGCGGGTGGAGCCGATAATTATATTGGGTGTCTGGTAAATATATGTTGCCATGAGATTAGATTGAGGAATGATAAATTAAGATTTTGTGGCTCAATTGAGTGATTAAAGTCGTACCTACCATTATTTGCAAACAATAAAAAGAAGCCATTACAGTGTCCGGTTTAATATTTGGCCAATGAGATTGAAACATTAAAGTCGGGCTTTGATATTTGGCGTGAAGCTTTTTACATAGCTCATTGATATATATTTCAGCAATTTGCCTATAGTGGCTGGAACATTATTGGTGAAATATTAAATTTATGTGGCAAAGTATGATGTGAGTATTTGATTAAATATTTGCCAGACAAACATTTGAATTTGTTTGGTTTTGTGGGAATGAATCTGTCGTGGATGGAGACTATATGTGACCATGTTGTTTTATTAACCTGAGAAGAAATCTTAAAGTATGTTTCAATGGTTATGTTGTTTTTTAACATTGCCCTCAGCATCTTTTAGTTATTGGGTTGTATTTGTGTGGCCTGAGTACTTCTCAAATTCTACAGAAGCCACATTATAATTGAAGTTGTCATAATTTATTTTATCAGGAGCTGCTTCAATTGGTTCTAGAAGGGATAGTCAATATCATGGCACCATGACTTGTCTCACATGCCATCAAACCTCTCAGAAATGTAGAGGATTTCCTGAGCTATTCAACTTTGGATCATAGACTGACAGCTATTTGACAGAATGTCCTAGTAGATGAATTGGGGCAAAGGTTTGAAAAAAATGGGATTCAAACATAAAGAATCAAATTCTAAGCATGGTATTGAGTTATGGTTGGTGTTGCTATCATGGTTTGGACTACCTAATATAAAGTCTTTTGGGAAAATTCAAGTTGTGTATACTTCAGTTGGATTGGTTTCTAGTTTGGACAGCGAGATAGGTCATCATGGCAGGGTTGTTTAGCAATAAACAAGTATGGAAAGAATTTGAACAAACATAACAAAAACTCCAACGTGAATTACATCATTTGACACACTTTCCAGGAAATTTGGACCCCCTAATGTTTCATCACCATCTACAGGTGCAAGTAAGAGGCATCATGCCATAGCAACAAATGAGGCAATTATGAGCAGCCACCAAAAGTATTGTAGTCTTCCTAAGAAGTTACGTGACCATCTTCCCTTTGCACAATATATGGGTGTTCCAGAAGAGGATGCTATTGGGTGAGATTCTACAAATTCAAAGCAGCAACTTAAGAGGAATGGAAATACAAAGGAGGTGTGCAAAAAAATTCATGGAGAGTTTGATAAACAAGTAGATTTGGTTCACAAGAATAAAATGATAGTAGTAGGGAGTGACTCAAATGAGGCTCAATCATCTTTGAGAGGATATTTACAAGAGGATACATAAGGAGAATCATTTCATGCATCCATGGGTGTGAATCACACAAGCCTCAGTGATAACAAAAAGGATTTTGAGTGTCCTATCATGAAATCTTCAAGGACCACAATGATTGATCAGACACATGAAGGTATGACTTATTTTGATTTCGAGCAAAATAATATAGTGGGTGCATCTACGGTTGAGGATTATGTGGAAGAGAAGAAGGAAGATTTGTTTCAGCCTATAAACGGGCATGCAAAGAAAGACAAATTTCAGTCATATGGGCAGCTTAGTGGGGATGAAGCTATTGGTATTCATAGGGACCACGGGGTTGAAAAGGACACAATCTTGGATCAACTACCTGAGAATTTGAAGGAGTCTCCATGCACTATGGCATCATGTCCTTTGGTTGATGACTATAGGGTTGATAAATTGTCTTTTGAATTAGCTACACACATTTCATGCATTCTTAAGTCCTTTTCTTTTTTTTTCTCTTTCTTATTTGGCATTTTTAGTCTTTGATTTTCCCTTGAGTCGATAGCCCTATGAAATACACTTGTTTCGAGCTAACTTAGACATCAAGCAGAGTAGTACAACTTGACTTATGGTGTAAAAGGTGGGCGTTTTCAAGCTAACTACATATTCTTTAAAAAATCCTTAAAAGGTGGGGTTTTTGAAGTTAATTGCACGAGCTCAAATTATATTTGATATATTAAGTGGATTTTGTAGTCCATTTTCAAATTTCAACTCATTCCGAGTTGATTCGACTATATTTTTTAATATTTTATTGAAATTAGCTTTAAAATAGTCTGATTTCATTTAAATACTATAGTTATATATTAAATTAATTTAGAATTCAATCTTAATTATTAAAAGGTGTGGTTTTTATTTCTCATTGCATGTCATTCGTATGCAAAACACATTTAAAAACCCACCCCTAAGTCTTTTTTCATATTAAATACGTTGTTTTTAACTTCAACTGCATATCTATTCTAAGTATTTTCAACATGTGTAGTTGAACCTCTAAACGAACGTATTTAATCTTTATAGGTGTTGTTTTTATATGCAATTGTATATCGAAAACAACATTTTTTAACTCCCCGGGTGGCTTTTTCCTTTTTAAAAAGTCACATGTAAATGCATTCATCAAGTGTGTATTTACTTCTTCATGTCTTTTCCCTAAGACATTGAATTTTAGAGCCACTGCATATACTTTCTTTTGTGCAAATAGCTTTTAAAAACAACATTCTTAATGTTTTCTTCCCATGACGTTGAAATTTAAAAGTAATGCATATGCATTTTAAACATCTGCAAATGCTTTTTAGAAATAACATATTTAAATTTCTTCCCAAGGCGTCAAATTTTTGGAGGATTACATGTGTTATAAAGTGCATGTGTTATCCCTTTTTCTTTGTCTTTCTCCCAAGGCATCATTTGTGGGGGCCGTTACATATACGTTTGGAAGAGATAACATATGCAATACTCTCCTTAAAACAACATTTTTAAAGAGTCTTTTAGGGCATCATTTTTTGAGAGGATAACACATATTATTAAGTGTGTTTTTAACAATAAACTTCCTTTGTTTACTTCCAAGGGCGCCAATTTTGAGAGCTCTTGCATATGCATTTTGAAGTAAATGTAAATGCTTCCCCAAAAAAATGTTTTTAATAGCTTTCCTTGGGTGTCAATTTTGGAGGCACTTACATGTGTTTTTAATGCATTTTCAAAGCATGTTTTGAATACTTCACCTAAGGTGTCAATTTTAAGAGCTATTACATATGTGTTTTTTTAAACAAGAAACATATGCAATCAGTACAAAACAGTCTGCTTTTCTCAGCACCAATCTTCATGGGAAGAGGATTTGAGCATTTTCAATCATTTTCTCAGCTTGCAAACTGATTTTGGTAAGTCTTCTAGTTATTCTATGGATTTATTTTGTTGTTTTGGCTGAGATTTTTCCCTAGACACCATTTTCTTCCTAATTGCATATACAAGAGAAATAGTCAAAATGGTTGCTATTTCTTGGCATTTTATCTCTCATTCTTTCCCACTTGGCTATATATGCATGTTGACCATCCAAAATTGAAGGAAAGAGACTAGAAATATGATCTATATATACTCTTTATATCCAATCTTTCCTAAATTGGAAAATCTATTGGATTTATTTTAGATTCGGCTCAAGATTTTGAGAGATTTCATCTTGAGGGTTGAGGTAATTTCTTCCTAAGTCTTTCCTTTATTTATTCTTCCTAGGTTATTTAACATACATGTGAAGCTTTCATTTCTGATTTACATGTAATTAAATCTATGTTTCTTCTACTTCTATCTTCTATTCTCAAGATGTATATGCAAGAACTTCATTTTACTTGCATATGTAGTCAGGATTAAAAACCCCATTCTATGGTGAAAGAAGAGAAACAAATCCAATGCAAGTCCATACATGTGTTATTTTCCGAATGTCCACTTGCATAAGTTGTTGTCCCTACCACTGCCATATGACATAAAACTCACAATGGTGGTTAATCCAAAACATCATTATAAAACAAATGACATCAACTCATTCATTTTCCTTCTTATCCTTCATTCGTCCTCATGTGTAATCACCTACAAGAGACTTGTCCTTGAGTTCTCTTTGAGCTGAAACTAACCCTTTTCTCAAAGAAAATCAGTCATCCCCATACACCATTCTTAATTCTAATGATGGATCCCTCTCAAGAAGATGTTCTTACTTTGTGGAGTTTTTGTGTCACAGCTGCTCGGTCTCATAGAGTTTCTATGTCTGAAGGGATTACACTTTCTTTGGAAAAAGAGAAGAAGAAGATGAAATACCGCTATGATTCATATCATAATTCTACCCCATCTTCACAAGTTGTTTCTTACTGTGAAGAAGTTAAAGATACTAATATTTCACACATGAACTTTGAAGAATTTCTTCAAAGGGTTGATGCTGTGATTACGAAAGATATGGTATCCATCAAATAGAGCAACATTCACTTGGTCACCACTTTTCCATTGGCTACCCTTGAGCCAGAGTTTGTGCTTGTATGTGCAAAGAATTTTGATTCATCTTCTAGAACCATCAAAGATCAAGATGGTATGACTATTATTAGTCTTGATCCAGAGACTATTGATAGAATATTCCGGGTGCCATTGAATCCTATCACTGTTGATATCACCAGACAAAGAGCTCTTGACAGGTGGAACGAGGATACTCCTCCATGTGCAAAGTTTATTAATGACAACTGACTGCTCAATAAGAGGCCAAGTATTGCAAGATGGCTGAAGGGAATCTGTTGTATTGAGTTCAAGGAGGAGATTAGTGATCTTATCACTTTATTCAGCTGCCTTGCAGGGTTAAAGACATCAAATATCTTTGAGCCCTAGATTTACAAATACATTTCTCTCATTGTCCATTCCAAGAAAAGGATATTTTGGGGAGAAATGATAAATGATATGTTATGTGAGTAGGTGTCACAAGTTGTTAATACTTGCACTTTTTACATGAATTCATACCTTGTGTACATTGCTTCTTCTCATGGCTCTTTCTCTAGATTGTCCACTAAAGGGGATAGATCATTGGTTCCTATTTGGGAATACTTTCCCCAACTTGTGTTAAAGGCTAGCTACTCTCATTACCACAGGGTACAAGATGCTTTTTATGGGTATTTTATGTGCTTGTTCGACAAGAGCCTTCCTAACAAGCGTGTGTCAGATCAGGCATGGGTTAAGGTGAATGATTATGGCTGCCTCTTTCTACAATTCCCTAATTATACTTACATGAGAGTGGGGTATTTCAAAGGTGAACCACATACACTCCCAAGATACCCGATTGATAAGATAATTCTTATGGAGTTGGCTAGGAAACTCATGGTTGTACAAGCACATCAAAATACACTGCACAGGCAAGGTGTGGGGATTTCTTCACAAAACCCACTAAAGATTGGAGGGTACTCCATAGATACAGTTCCAAAGGCTAAGAACATGGAGTATGAATTTCAAAGGATCACTTTGAAGAGATTCATGGCTAGAAGTCATTTCGACTGGTAAGGGCTCAATGATAAGATGAGGAGGTTGTTTGTACATGTGTATAGACTAGAAGACATATATGGATTGATCTTCACACTGAATAAAATATATGAAGAATGGATTACTGTCGCTTGTCTATCAAGCAGATTATTGACTTCAATCTTGTAGACATTCCTCAGGGGGTTGAAGATGATGGTGATATTCTTGATCCTAACTATACTCATAATCATGTTGAAGACTTGCCTATTTTATTTCCTTCTTGGTCAGGAAAAGAGACCATTTTTGTATGGGATCGCTTCTAGTCCATTCTTGCAAATACTAATATTTGGTTAAAAAAGAGGGGATTGAAAAGCATCAAGATAAGATTGGGAAAGGACTTTGATCATGGTGGCCTAGTTGGTAAGAGATCTAAGATTAAAGGTAAGACTAAAGATGGCTAATCTTCTTCAGCGGTTGATCCTATCATTCCTATCATGCCTTTTCTTCCTAAGCTTACCATCAAGGGAGGCAAAGACACTGGAAGAGTTCTTGAGGTGAAAAGCATAGAACCTAAAAGCGTTCAAGTAGTATCCAGTGATGATGAGATGCCTGATTCACCTAACGTGTCATCACCTGATGTACTTCCTCCTATAGGCATTTTAGTTACTACATTGGTTCCTGATTCTGCACCAGCATCAAACGAGTCTCCTGATTCACCTTTGGGTACAGCGGCAGATGAATTCACTATAGAGCAGGCTCCTCCTATGGATTCAATTTTGGTGACACCTACCTTTCCTATCTCATCAGTAGGTCCTATTTTTATTCATGAGGACTCTTATCATAGTTTTGAGAGTGTATTTGATGCATACTCTATGACTATTCCTTCTATGGTTGTTTCTTCTGTAATGGTGCTTGATACTATTCATGTGCAATTGGAGCAGTTTATGTCAAAAGTCACTCATAGTAGCCCTCCTCCCATGGAAATTTTAATAGAGGCTCCTTCTCTTATGGCTACAGTTGCTCAGGATAATCTAGTTACTACTCGAGCCATCTCATCATCGGCAATAACTTCTTCTTCTTTTTCTTTACCTCCTTGGCTCAGTGCCATAACTCAGAAGAGGAAGAAAGAAGAGATTCCATTGGAGGAATTTGATTTCAAACAGGTTTCCAACCCCAAAGCTCCAAAGAACAAGAAGGACAAAATAGTGTCAAGAATCATTATGGAGGGTGAAGCCAAGTATGCTGAAATTGCTGAACCTTTGTTCGATAAATATACAGGAGATGGGCAGCCTTCAGATTATAAAATTACAAGGAACTAGGAAAGAAAACACGTTTGGGTTGTCAAAAAGATGCTTAGGATGTTGTTACTCAACTTACACAAAGGAATGATGAGCTATGGGAGAAGAGGAACAAGTTGAAAGAGGAGAATGCACACCTCCTTGAAGTCATAGATATGATGAATAATTCTCAGAATGCTGCTCCTATTTTAGTGTCATGCCCTGAAGGTTATGAGGATTGTCGTAAGAAGGAAAAAGTAGTTAATAAGTGTTGTGCACAAGTGGAAATGAAAGGTATGCAAGTGATCGAAGACTCATACAAAATCTTAAGGTGTGTGCGATTAACCATCAATGAGATAAGGGAACTTATCTCATCCTTCCATCAGTAGTTGAAAGTCCTAAATGAAGATTTAAATGTTTGGAGAACCATGCAAGAATGTAATCTTAAGAAGTTGTGCCAGTCTAAAACCATCTCTTCTGTGGACGTATATTTTGAGTCTCTTGATTTAATGATCAATAAGGAGAGATTCTTGAATAAATTAGTCACAGATTTGCAAATAGTACTGAACTCATGGAATGAACAAGAATGTCAGATAATAAAGGAGTTCAGTAAATTGTCTTGTGAAGTTATTACTAAAGATGTGAGCTGATTGAAGAAAAAATTGTAATGGCAAGGTTCTCTTAAATGATTCATCTTCACTTAGATGTGGAAGATTTCAATCCCACTATTTTTGATTGGTTCAGGGAATGCAAGATGTCCTTGAATCAGCTTCAAAGTTAAGTAACTGGTTATACTAAATCTCATGTTTTACACCAGGTTACTGTGGTTTCTCAGCATACAAGTGCACCTGATCCAGTCATGATACATGAGTCTCTTCGTAAGTTTGAGGCTTATGTGAATACCCTCTGATGTTGCTTTTTAAGTGTTTAGGCACTTTTTCTTTGTTTTGCTTTGTAGAATGTTTTGATAGATTACATGTAGTACATGTGATAATTGTAAATATAGGAAAACATATTCCAGTATACCAAAGTTGTCTAATCACGTTGTAAGTGCTTTAAGCCTTGTTTGATTGTTCTTAAGTCAATCATTGAGTCACTGGTATTACTGTTGCAAGGTGAACTATATGTGTTACAGTTTAGTTCTACTTGAAGCCACCTACGGTAAGAAGGGAGCTTCCCCTATTGCTGAGAGGAGAGAGAAATCTCACACACTGCTGCCTAAAACACACATTTTGCAAGTTGTAGTCTTAGTGACTTGCAAAATATTTAGCCAACAATTTTTGGTGACTCTACTAGGGATACGAACACTATTTTGATTATAAGGTTGATAAGAAGTTCACTTAAGAAGACTTTGAGCTTCCATTTGAGTTTCTCATCCTAGACAAGCAATGGAGGACTTTGTGCCTTTAACGGACACTTTGCTTCTTTTGCAATATTTCATTGCTATTTTGGTTTAAAACTATTATCTACCTTCACTTTGCAATCTTTTTCTGAAATAAGAGAAAAGGATTAATCATTTATTCTACAGGAGAGAAATAAGTGAAGTTCCATCTAAAAATATTTTCAAAGGTGATTTATTCTAAGTTGGTCCAAGAGGTTCAAGCTAGAAGAATTCAAGTAGTACTACTAACGAAGGAAGGGTGAATCATCAAAATTTGCACCAAGTCTTGCTCAATAAGCCAGGCTTGCTCTTCTAGCTCCTACATCACCACTCACTTGGACTACCAGTTATCCACCATCAAAGAAAAAGAGCTTGGTTTTTAGTGAAGATACTTCTCCCATTTCCAAACCATTAGTTCAATCTACTCAACTTTTTGCTTCAATGGCTGGGGGTCCATGGAGAATAGCTTTTGGTCCTCTTGACCTTACTCCACCTGTACACACTCTTCCTCCAGGATCTTGTAAGAATTTTCACAAGTTTTATGGAGATGGAAAGCAACATCCTGATGAGCACATTAAATCTTTCTATATTGCCTGTGGTGTTCTCAGGGTAGAACATGAAGATGTATCAGTAAGGCTCTTTATAGAGACTTTGTAGGGCATTGCTTCTGATTGGTTTTTCAATCTTGCTACCGGCTCTATCACAAGTTGGGATTCTCTTCAAACCAAGTTTGAAGAATGTTTCAAGCCTGCCAAAGATGAGCATGCTTTTCTCGCTCAATTAACCCAAATGAAGAAAGATGCATAGGAGGGAATGCATGAGTTCATTGCTAAGTTCAACAAGCTAGAAAATAGGATTCCTACTACTTCATGGCCTACTCCTAAAAATCTAAAGTGTTTCTTCATCAATACACAGTTGCCTGAAGTCAGTTTTCTTTTGAGATGGTCAGTTCCTATAAGTTTAGCTAATGCTCAAACTCTGGCAACAGAGATTGAAGATGATCTTATCATGGCTGGAAAGATCTGAAAAGATAAAAAAAAAAAAGGGAGAATTTTTCAAATGGAAATTTGTTATAATTTAATCTTTCCTTGGTGAACTATGTAATTAAAGGATAAACCAAGGTATCCTAATTTGTATTTGTCCTCTAGTCCAAGTAGGAGGACATGTCACATATTTTTAATTCCTTTAATAAGGAAATTAGATATTCCTCCTTAAGAGGATTCCTACACATGGCACACACTTAATGTGAATGTGGCACTCATAGGATATGGGAGTTACAAGCAAACTCCTTCAATCATCTCTACTTAAGAGATACTTCTCTAGGTTGGATCTCACAAGTTGGTTCTCATGGGATTTCTTCTCTCTTCTTCTCTCATTCTCATTCTCATTCTTTCTCTCACAATATTGTAATGAGCTTCTTTCTCAAGCTCTCTTTCTTTCATGGCTTCTTGCCTCATTCATATTATTCACAAAGGGGTTTTTTCTTGTTTTTGCCCCTTCCAAAATTCTTGTGTTCTTGTCTTGGTCTTTGAGAATTTTGGTGATATCGGTGATTGTTCTTGGATCATCGTTTTGTTTATGGTAAAAATTTTCATTCTGCACTCTCGCTTGGATTCTTTCCTAAATCTAGTTTACTTTATTTATATTTTCTAACAAAATTTCTATAATGATGCGTCTACTTCAAGTGGTACATACCCAATGGTTCAAAAACTTGCAAATGAAGTGCTAGCACTTAACAAGAAAATCTCTCAAGGATCATTTGCTGCTCCATATAAAGACATTCCAAGGAGAACATTTCCTAATGATGCTCATAATTATGCTGCAAAGAATCAAGCGAAGCTTCCTCCTCCTCCAGAGAGGCTTTCTCCTGAAGCCCCGCCAGGTAGGACAGCCACGAGGTATTATGAAAATGATCAACCTAGTGTAACACCAGATGATTATCAAACGAAGGAGAATGTTTCTCATTATGTTGAAGATGAGGAAGTAGCTAGCGAATCTAATATTGGGTCTGTACATTATGATGGTACCGATCCAGATGAACATTTTTCTCAAACCTATGCGATTATAACAAGATCTCAAACAAAGATGGCACGGCAAAAGGAAGAAGAAGATAAGTTGAATCAAGGTACTCAAGTGCTTGTTACTATTACTAAAAGAGGAAATCCTCTTCCTATTATTCCTAAAAATAGCCAAGTAAGTTTTTCTTCTTAGTCAGTATCTACTAATGTACTGAAACCTAGTGTATCTAATCATAAGAATCAAACAAACATTTCTCTTACATCCTTGGCAAGCTCGTTCCAAGCTTTTGATATCATAGACCATGCCAAGAAGACTAAGATTCAAATGTCTGAAGTAGAATATTTACAAGCATACCCAGATCAGTTGGAAAGGCTTAATAACTTTGTCAAAGAATCTCAACCCGCACAGACTTCTATTGCTATCCCAGATTCAAAGAATCTTCTAAATAAATTGGTAATAATTCCTTCATTCGTTCCAAGAAAAATAGAACCTTTTTATATTTCCTTACTAATTAACAGTTACAAGCTAAGCAATAATGTCATTGATTCTGGGGCTTCAGATAATGTTATGCCTGCCAAAGTTGCTAATGCTTTAGGCCTAACTTTGACAAAATCCTTTGGTAATTGTTATTCTGTGGAGAATAAACAAGTACCAGTGAAAGGGAAAATCAAGGATGCTCGGTTTGCATTTTTTTCCTTTGAAGAAAAGAAGATTAAAATGACTATTTTGGTTGTTGATGTTCCTACCTCCTATGGTATGCTCCTGGGTCAAAATTTTTGTAAAGATGTAGGAGGAGAGCTGAGCATGGACATGTCCGAAGCATGAGTTCTTGTTAAAGGGGTTATTTAGAAACTACTTCCAAAGAGGGAAACAAAGTACACAGTTGTGAAATTAGATGATCCTCATTCTAAGATTCTTTTTGAATCAGCTGGCATGGGAAACTATTATCTTCATAGCTCTGAAGTCTCAGAGTTTGCTGAAGATTATCAATCTGAAGCATCAACTTCCCTATCAGATGAAGATAAATTTGCAGATGTTGAGGAAGAGCCTGTTTTAGATGAAGTGCTTATTTTGCCAGGGGATCTAGAAAATTCTCTTACAATGGCTGAAAAAGCTATGCCTCGAAGCTTGGCTAATGATGATCCAACTGCTTTTTGGTTCCCTGATACAATCAATTCTAATGAGGTATGGATACTTGAGTTTGATGGCAGTTGCATAGCAACCGGTTTAGGAACTGCGGTTATTTTGATTTCTCCTCAAGGGGAGAAGTTTCTATACTCATACAAGCTACAGTTTAACAACACCAACTATACTGCTGAATATGAGGCATTACTTCTAGGTATTGATGCTGCACAAAATAGAGGAATTAAGAATTTACACGCCATAGGTGATGCTGAGCTCATGGTGTGCCAAGTGAGAAATCAGTACCAAACTAAAAATGAGTGAATCAAGCACTATAGGAATTTGGTTTGGGACTATATAGAATTGTTTGATGCTTTCAACATTTCTGCAATTCCTAGAGAGATCAATGATAAAGTTGATTCACTTGCAATTTTAGCAACTTGCTTAGTACCACATGAAGAATTAAAGCAAGATAGGTATACTATTCAATTAGTATATCGTCCTAGTGTTCCTAACAATTTAGATCATTGGCAAGTGTTCAATGATGATCAACAAATCATTCACTTTCTTGAAATGAAAGACAATTTTGATGAATTGTTTTTCGAAGGAAGTAGTTCTCCTTCTTGAGAGGATACATCTGGAAAGAATCATGAAACTGGGGAAGAAGTCATTCAGTTAAAAGGAAATAAAATTCCTAAGGGGCTAGTTTCCCTGGAAAGTTTGTTTGATAAGCATGATTGTTATGTTAAAAATCAACAAGAAGCCGAATCAAGCTCCATCATGGAATATGAAAGATATAACCTGAATATAGAAGTTGATCCTAAGTTTGTCAATATTGGAAAATGTTGCACACCAGAAGAAAGGAATCAGTTCATTCTTCTCTTGACTGAATACATTGATGTACTAGCATACTTGTATGATGACTTGAAGTCCTTCCGGCCCAAGGTAGTACAACATGATATTCCCTTGAAACTAGAGTTGCTCCATTCAGGCAGAAGCAGCAACAGTATAATCCCAAAATCTCAGGAACCATCTTGTCCAAAATTTAGAAGATGCTTGATGCAAGGATCATCTTCCCAATACAACACTCAACCTGGGTGGCTAACATTGTTTCAGTTCACAAAAATAATGGTGAAATCCGCATTTGTGTGGATTTTTGCAACCTAAATCAAGCATCCTTGAAGGACAATTATTCATTACCAATAATGGATCATGTGTTGCAAACCATAACCGGATCTCAAATGTTGTCTATTCTTGATGTTTTTTTTGGCTATAACCAAATTGAGGTAAGGGAAGATGATCAGTATAAAACAACATTTACCACACCGTGGGGTACTTTTTCTTACAACCAAATACCTTTTGGATTGATAAATGCTGGTGCAACCTTTCAGTGTGCCATGGATCTGGAATTTCAAGATATCATAGACAAGTTTATCATGGTATACCTTGATTACTTGACAATATTTTCCAAGCAGCGTTCAGATCATTTGATTCATCTTCGGCAGGTGCTCGAAAGATGTTGAAGGCATGGGATTTCTCTTAATCCAAAAAAGTCTATCTTTGGAGTCACAGAGGGTAAGCTCTTAGGACACATTGTGTCCAAAGAAGGCATTAAAATTGATCTGAAGCAGGTCAAGTCAATTCAAAGTCTTACCCTACCTACTAGTAAGACTGCAGTTCATTCTTTCTTCGGGAAGGTGAATTTCTTGAGGCGCTTTGTTCCTAAATTTTTTGAAAGGATTCGTCATATTTCTAATATTATGAAAGGGACGATGGTTTTTTGGTGGAGCCTAGAAGGGTCGAAGGCCTCTTTCAAAGAAATTAAAGAAGCAATCACTCAAGCGCCGGTGTTAGTTTGCCCAGACTACACTAAGGATTTTATCCTGTATAGTTATGCTTCTGAGCATACTATGTTGGCAATTCTTGTACAAAAAAATAAAGAGGACATTGAGTCCCCTATTGCGTTCATGAGTTATCAACTAAAATCACATGAGTTGAAGTATTATTTGATGGAAAAGAATGCTTATGCAGTTGTGAAAGCCGTAAAATCTTTCAGATTTTATATCTTAAACTCTCATGTGGTGGTTCTCATTCTAGATACCACAGTGAAGTCCATTCTGGCTCAATAAGAATTCAGAACAAAGAGAGGAATCTAGGTTTCCAAGATCTAGGAATATGACATTGAGATTCACCCTACTAAGCTGGTCTGTGGTAAAGGTTTGTGTCAACTGATGGTGGAGAATGAACCAAATAAAGAAGAACTTCGTGAGGCTTTTCCTAAAGTGTTGTTTGTTAGTAAAATTGATGAGTGGTATTCAGATATCACCTATTTTCTTACTTATGGCGAGTGTCCTATACATCTTACTTACAAAGAAAGAAGAAATTTGAAACTCTGAGAAACACATTTTGTCTTATGGGATAGTGGTTTTTACAAGCATTCGCTTGATGGAAAATTTTTGCGTTGCGTTGATAAAGCACAACAGATCCGTTTGTTGCAGTCATTCCATGACATGGCATGCGGTGGGCATTTCTCAACACCAGTGAGTGCTCATAAAATTGTGTGAGCCAAGTATTACTGGCCAACTCTGTTTCAAGATGCATATAGTTGGGTACGCAAGTGTGATCGTTGCCAACAGTTTGTTGGTAAGAAGAAACTCTCAACTTTACCACTAAAGCCAGTTGTGGTTGAAGAGCCTTTCCAGCAATGGGGACTTGATTCCATCGGTACCATTAACCCAACATCTAGTGTTGGCCATACTTACATCCTCACTACAACTAATTCTTTCACCAAGTGGGTGGAAGCCATCCCAGTGAAGAATGCAACATCAGCAGTGGTGTGTGCATTTTTAAAGGAGAATATAATTTCTTGCTTCGGTGTGCCAAACAAAATTATAATGGATAATGATGCAACCTTTTCATTTGCAGATCTTACGCAATTTTATTTTGAGCATGGTATTACTCGCGCTCATTTGTATAACTATTATCCTTAGGGAAATAGTTAGGCCGAATCAAGCAATAAGAACTTGTTTACCATTATTCTCAAGTTAGTGGATAATAATCAACATTCATGGCACAAAGTGTTGTTTGACGCTTTGTGGGCAGAAAGTCTTACACCTAAAAGGGCAATTGGGATGTCACCATTCCAGCTTCTCTATGGGGTAAATGTAGAAATTCCCATAACTATTGAGCTTGTTGCTCTTAAGTTTGCTAAGGCTATTGAAGATAGTACTTTTCCAGATTCCCTAAAACAAGCGGATAATGTTCTTGCATCATTTGGAGGAACAAAGAACTCAGGTGGTTGATCGGCTTGCAGCGCATCAGCAGCAGGTGAAAGTACTTTTTGATAAGAAAGCTAGGCAATGAGAATTTTAGGTTGGAGATCGTGTTTTACTCTAGGATAAAAGGTGGGAGCCAAAAGGAATGCATGGGAAATTTGATACTCTTTGGAGAGGACCATTCACTATTCATCAAGCAGCAGGAGAGAAAACATTTATCTTGGCATACCGTGATGGCACTCCATTCGCACTTCCATATAGTGCCTAGAATTTGAAGTGTTACTCTAAGTAATGGCAAGATAAGTACCACTGTACAAAATGTCCAAGTCTTTTTAGTATGTTTTTTTTTTTTAGGTTTTTGAGTCTTTTGTTTTTGGTCACCTGACTCTATAGCCCAATGGAGTAGATGAAGGCACTTAGAGGTCTGGCTTCTACATTCCTCATTGTTTCTAAGAACAAATGAGGTATGTTCCCCAGTTAGATCCAACTGTTGTCCTCAATTTTGAAATCACAAAATTGTGGCAAACCTACGCAATTTTCTTGTCAATTCATAGTAGTATCCTCTATGATTTGAACGTTCTGAATAGAGTGTTAATAGAGATAATTCTTCATCCCTGAAGAGTTCTTTGTAAACACATGTTTCATGCATTCTTAAGTCCTTTTCTTTGTTTTCCTCTTTCTGATTTGGCATTTTTAGTCTTTTATTTTCCCTTGAGTTGATAGCCCTTTGAAATACACTCGTTTTGAGCTAACTTAGACATCAAACGGAGTAGTACAACTTGAGTTATGGTGTAAAAGGTAGGGTTTTTCAAGCTGACTGCATATTCTTTAAAAAATCCTTAAAAGGTGGGGTTTTCAAAGTCAATTTCTTGAGTTTGAATTATATTTGATATATTAAGTGGATTTTGCAGTCCATTTTCAAATTTCAACTCATTCTGAGTTGATTCGACTATAGTTTTTAATATTTTATTGAAATTAGCTTTAAAATAGTCTGGTTTCATTTAAATACTATAGTTATATATTAAATTAATTCAGAATTCAAGCTTAATTATTAAAAGGTGTGGTTTTTATTTCTCATTGCATGTCATCCGTATGCAAAACACATTTAAAAACCCACCCCTAAGTCTTTTTTCATATTAAATACATTGTTTTTAACTTCAACTACATATCTATTCTAAGTATTTTTAACATGTGCAGTTGAACCTCTAAAAGAACGTATTTAATCTTTATAGGTGTTGTTTTTATATGCAATTGCATATCAAAAACAATGTTTTTTAACTCCTCGGGTGGCTTTTTCCTTTTTAAAAAGTCACATGTAAATGCATTCATCAAGTGTGTATTTACTTCTTCATGTCTTTTTCCTCCAGACTTTGAATTTTAGAGCCACTGCATATACTTTCTTTTTTGCAAATAGCTTTTAAAAACAATGTTCTTAATGTTTTCTTCCCATGACGTCAAATTTTAAAGGTAATGCATATGCATTTTAAACATCTGCAAATGCTTTTTAGAAACAACATATTTAAAGTTCTTCCCAAGGCGTCAAATTTTTGGAGGATTGCATGTGTTATAAAGTGCATTTGTTATCCCTTTTTATTTGTCTTTCTCCCAAGGTGTCATTTTTGGGGGCCATTACATATGCGTTTGGAAGAGATAACATATGCAATACTCTCCTCAAAACAACATTTTTAAAGAGTCTTTTAGGGCATCATTTTTTGAGAGGATAACACATTATTAAGTGTGTTTTTAACAATAAACTTCCTTTGTTTACTTCCAAGGGCATCGATTTTGAGAGCTTTTGCATATGCGTTTTGAATTAAATGTAAATGCTTCCCCAAAACAACATTTTTAATAGCTTTCCTTGGGCGTTGATTTTGGAGGCACTTACATGTGTTTTTAATGTGTTTTCAAAGCATGTTTTGAATACTTCTCCTAAGGCGTTGATTTTAAGAGCTATTACATATGTGTTTTATTTAACAAGAAACATATGCAATCAGTCCAAAATAGTCCACTTTTCTCAGTGCCAATCTTCATGGGAAGAGGATTTGAGCATTTTCAATCATTTTCTCAACTTGCAAACTGATTTTGGTAAGTCTTCTGGTTATTCTATGGATTTATTTTGTTGTTTTGGCTAAGAATTTTTCCCTAGATGTCGTTTTTCTTCCTCATTGCATATACAAGAGAAATAGTCAAAATGGTTGCTATTTCTTGGCATTTTACCTCTCATTCCTTCCCACTTGGTTGTATATGCATGTTGACCGTCCAAAATTGAAGGAAAGAGACTAGGAATATGATCTATATATACTCTTTGTATCCAATCTTTCCTAAATCCGAAAATCTATTGGATTTATTTCAGATTTGGCTCAAGATTTTGAGAGATTTCATCTTGAGGGTTGAGGTAATTTCTTCCTAAGTCTTTCCTTTGTTTTCTCTTCCTAGGTTATTAAGCATAAATGTGAAGCTTTCATTTCTGATCTACATGTAATTAAATCTATGTTTCTTCTACTTCTATCTTTTATTCTCAAGATGTATATGCAAGAACTTCATTTTACTTGCATATGCAGTCAAGATTAAAAACCTCGTTCTATGGTGAAAGAAGAGAAACAAATCCAATGCGAGTCCATACATGTGCTATTTTCCAAATATCCACTTGCATAAGTTGCTCTCCCTACCGCTGCTATATGACATAAAACTTGTAATGGTGGTTAATCCAAAACATCATTATAAAACAAATGACATCCACTCATTCATTTGCCTTCTTATACTTCATTCGTCCTCATGTGTAATCACCTACAAGAGACTCATTCTTGAGTTCTCTTTGAGCTGAAACTAACCCTTTTCTCAAAGAAAACCAGTCATCCTCATACGCCATTCTTAATTCTAATGATGGATCCCTCTCAAGAAGATGTTCTTACTTTGTGGAGTTTTTATGTCACAGTTGCTCGGTCTCATAGAGTTGCTATGTCTGAAGGGATTACGCTTGCTTCGAAAAAGAGAAGATTTTGATGTCAAATGCTTCTATTTTAAATTGGAATCAAGTTTCAATTTTACACAATCAATGGAAAACCCACCTAATATTTAAAGTTTCAATTTTGCTCAATCAGAGGAAAACCCACCTAATATTTTGATGTCAAATACTTCTATTTTAAATTTCACAGAGATTTGAGCTCGTTTGAAATATTAATTTGAAGTTTCAATTTTACACAATTAGTGGAAAACCCACTTATTATTTTGATGTAAAATATGCTTCCAATTTAAATTTCATGAAGATCGGAGCTCGTTTGAAATATTATTTTAAAGTTTCAATTTTTTTCAATCAGAGGAAAACCCACCTAATATTTTGATGTCAAATGCTTCCATTTTAAATTTCACGAAGATCTGAACTCGTTTGAAATATTAATTTAAAGTTTCAATTTTGCTCCCGGACGTAAAACTTGTCACAAAAAAGTTTCAATTTTGCACAATCAGAGGTAAACCCACCAAATATTTTGATCTCAAATGCTTCCATTTTAAATTTCACAAACATCGGAGCTCGTTTGAAATATTAATTTAAACTTTCAATTTTGCTCAATCACAAGAAAACCCACCTAATATTTTGATGTCAAATGATTCTATTTTAAATTGGAAGCATTTGACATCAAAATATTAATTTAAGGTTTCAAATATTAATTTAAAGTTTCAGTTTTACACAATCAAAGGAAAACCCACCTAATATTTTAATGTCAAATGCTTCCATTTTAAATTTCACGAAGATCGGATATCATTTGAAGTATTAATTTAAATTTTCAATTTTGCTCAATCAGATGAAAACCCACCTAATAGCTCTATGTCAAATGCTTCTATTTTAAATTTCATAGAGATTTGAGCTCATTTCAAATATTAATTTCAAGTTTCAATTTTACACAATCAGTGGAAAACTGACCTAATATTTTGATGTCAAATGCTTCCAATTAAAATTTCACGAAGATCGGAGCTCGTTTGAAATATTAATTTAAAGTTTCAATTTTGCTTAATCAGAGGAAAACCCCCCTAATATTTTGATGTCAAATGCTTCCATTTTAATTTTCACGAAGATCTGAGCTCGTTTGAAATATTAATTTAAAGTTTCAATTTTGCTCCCGGACGTAAAACGTGTCACAACAAAGTTTCAATTTTGCACAATCAAAGGTAAACTGACCTAATATTTTGATTGGTGTAGGAGCACACCTAGCTCAAAGCCTTAGCTCTTTATTTCTGGCATGTACTGACTCTAGCCAAGTCAGGAGAGTGTGTGTGGACCTTAGAAGGTCTTTTGTTTTTCCCTAAGATGGATATGACTAGGTCAATCCATGTCTAGATGGGTTTCTTAGTTGATTTCCTAATTTTTGGTTAACATTGTCGGTTACCACTATCAGTTAACACTGTCAATTAACACTGTTAGTTAACACTGTCGGTTAACACTGTGTCAGTTAACACTGTCGGTTAACACTGTGTCGGTTAACATTGTGTCAGTTAACACTATGTCGGTTAACACTATGTAGGTTAACACTGTTGGTTAACACTGTTTGCTAACACCGTCGGTTAACACTGTCAGTTAATTTTGACTGGTGGTCAGTTTTACGTTACTGTTGGTTGGTAATGTCAGTCGTAATGACCTGTGAAATGTGAATCTTATCTTTATGGATAGTATGGTCAGTTGTAACGGTTCCTAAAGAGATGCTTGTGAATATGTGGGTAGTTAGAGTCGTTTCAATGAGAGGATGGTAATTAATAACATCCAAAGCCTCCATTTGGGAGGTATCTAGAAGAGAGAGTAGAGATTGAATAAAAGAGAAGCTACAAGAAATCACAGAGTTGCAGATTATTGTACTGATTTGTTTTGTTTCCAGTAATGAGAAGTTGTATATAGTGTGTTTAGTGGATATCAACCTTCTTTGTTCATTTTGCATGCAAGTAGATTAGTTACTTTATTTATTTTTTTGTAAGTTCTTAGTTTTTCACCCGTTATGGGTTGCGACCAGTAATGGCCCCTCGAGATTCCTGAATCCATGGTGAGAGTCATGTGTTGGGATGGACCTCAAGAGGAGCCCTTGTACATAGTTTCATTTTTATTTTATGTAGGAGAAGCAACAGCAAAGAGTCTGGATATCTTATCCTAGGCGAGCTTGGTAACAGTCCGGCTAGGGAAGAGAATGAAAGCAATGTTCAGAAAACATTGAATAAGTGAGAAGAGTGAATCTATTTGTGTAGGTTCAGCAAGAAGAAGATGAAAAGCACTTCGATGGGGACTGAGTCTTGAAGAGGAGGTAAATTTGAGAGTGACTTACCTCAATTTAGGGTTGTGAACACCCTAAGAGATCTAGGAGAAAGATCTCATAACAGAGCCAAGCTGGTTCTGTAACAGCAACAAGACTTCTGTCCACATCAGATTGGTATCAGAGCCTAAATTGATTGGGCTTGTGGTAGATGTTCCAGCCAAAAATATTAGTAGGTGAAAACAAGATGGTCACCAATGCAGAGCTTGCAAAGGAAGTAGATGAACAAAAGAGAGTGATAGAGGATCAAAGGGAAAGGAGTAGACTCCTTAAAGAAGCCCTGGATGAGATGAAGGTAAAAATTCAAGAAGTTGCAGATGCAACTAAAATCAAAGATGGAGATGAAGTCAGCAGCAGCAGAGGGAAGCAGAAAGTTGATGAAGAAGACTTGATACCTGAACCAGACCCTCCAATGAATGAGGAGCCATTTCTAAAAGCTCTCAAAGCCTTGGGAGGAAAAATTCTTGAAGGAATTCCATTCTTTAAAGGAAAAATGGACAGTGAGCTAGTTGTGGAATGGATAGAAGGTATTGAGAATCATTTTGAATGTGAGGGCATAACTGAAGCACAAAAGGTAAAAGTTGCAAAGTTAAGGTTAAGAGGTTCAGCATTAACATGGTGGAAATACCTCCAAGAAGAGAGGGATAAGATGGGTAAGCATCCAATTTCAAATTGGAAGGCCATGTTAAACAAGGTAAAGGAGCAATACCTACCTGAGGATTATGAAATCCAGGTACACAAGAAGAGGCAGAGTTTGAAGAAAAAAGATTTGGATGTGGCTATGTATACTGAAGAATTCCAAAAGTTGTGCTTGAGGTCAAGAGTCCAAGAGGATGAGACTATCAAGGTAGCTAGGTATCTTGGAGGCCTAAAATGGAATATCCAAGAGTAAATCAGTTTGTGGACTCCCACAACCGTCCATAAGTGCTTCCAACTTGCATTAAAAGTGGAAGAGAAGAACAAAAAGAAATCAGAATCAAACTTCAGAGGAAGAGGAAGAGGTAGAGAAGGAAGAGAACAAGGAGGCTATGGTGGAAGAGGATCTGATTCAAGGCAACAAAGTGAGAACAATCTCACTGAAAATCAGGAAGGAAACTCAAGTAGAGGAGATAGTTTTCAGGTCCAGATCCTATCCTAAACCTAATTGTCCTAGTTAGTGGGCAAGTATCTGTTTGACTACACTTGCCAAATTCGTATAGTGGATAGAAATTTGTGTATCCCTTTCCTAGTGCTTGTTTGGTTTTGCATGTGTTTGATTTCAGGTGCTTGATCTGATTATATGGGTGTTATGTCATGTTGTTTATTTAATTAAATATTATTGCAATCAATTATTAAATATAGGGTATTTAATTAATTGAAAATTAAATTAAATACCTATGTTTAATTGGTAGGTTAATTAAGGTGCAATTATTGAATATTAATATTTAATTGTAAATTAGAGTAAATATGTTTTTATGCTTAATTAAGTAATTAAATATTTAGTTTTCATGTTTAGGGGAAAATGAATTCCATTAGGAGGGAATTGGGGTTTCATTTTGTATTAACAGGTTTTGTAGATTTTGGAGAGCTGGGTGTGTGTGCTTGGCTTTGGAGAAATTGAAGAATCTTGTGGTTGCTTGTTGGATTGAGGAATGGTGTGGATTCATGGTTTGCATGTGCTTGGGTCCTCGTAGTTTCAAATCTATGGTTGATTTGTGCTTAGAGGTTTTCAGGGTTTTGCAATCTTCAAAGGCATAGTCTCAATTTTCTTGCATTGGATTTGAGGTAGGGTTTGAGATCCCTAAAATGGTTTTTAATTTTTCAATCATGTGGACTCTTTGTGTTTAAATGGATGCATGTTAAATCATTATGGTAATTAGGTATTTATTTGAGTTTCTATATTTTTGGGTATTTAGGAAACCCTTAGATCTATTATTTCCATTGTTTATTATTACTTGGCACAGCTCAGTTATGATGGCCAAATTCAATCGAGAAATACCTCCTATAACTCCTAGAGAACAATAAATTAAAAATTGTCTATAGTTGGAACTATAGAGTAGGGAAAAATAAATCCCCTTAAAGAAATTTAGTCTTTGTTAAAAAAATAAATTCCCTATTGAAAATTAATTCATTCAAAAAAAATGAACCCACTGAGGGAAAAAAAAATACAGAGTTATTTAAAACCAAAAGTTACACCAGTCAAAAATAGGGGAAAAAAGACAAAAAAAACAAAAGAGTTTCCATTTTGATTTCCATTTTTGGAAATTAAATAAATATCAAAAAAAAATACAAGTCTTGATGAAATGTTCTTTTTGTGATTTGCTAAGAATGAAATTTATTTTGAAAAAATAAATAAATAAATAAAATTAATAAAAATAGCATGAGAAAGTATCGGTTTTTTTTATAGAAAACATTTTTTTTTAAATTATATTGTTGCATAGGAGGGCGGGTGGTGGGGGCCACCGTACCCCCTGTCTCCGTCACTGCAGAAGCCGCACAGCAGTCCCTGTCGTGGGAGGCAAGACCTGCCTTTACGGTAGGGATCCTACCACCGCACGGCAGGTCTGTCGGCGGTGCTCCCGTAAGGGAGTGGGCAGGAAGTAGGGTGGAGGGGTGGGGGCCACACGAACCCCCCCAAACTTAAGTTTTGGTTTATATATATATGATGAAGGATGCTCCCCTTAATGCCACTAACACATAACAGAAACAGAGAAGAAACAACAATTTGCAAGAATAGAAAATGGGCTTCTTATTATCTCCACAAATGTGGAATTAAAAAATTTCAGAATTACAATATGCAGATCCACATGGGCATTCCCCTTACAATATTCTGTAGGACAAAGCCTCAAATTATTACCCAGAACTGCCCTAAACAACACTACGGGCCTTCTTTATATAGGCAATTTCCACCGCCCGAGAAGGTTCCAGAAATCTAGCCATTAAGGCCGACTACCCTTAGCATTTAATTATTTTTCACTTTTATTACAAAAGGGTCGGCT